>QANZ01007510.1:1371-58698 GCA_003254925.1 Chamaecrista fasciculata
GCCCCCCCCCCCCCCCTTTCTTTCTTGTCCTGCAAAGGTCACGGGTTCAAGCACACCAACCTCCTAATTCCATGTATAAATTTGTTTTTTTTTTGTGTCCTAGATCATTTTTTTCAAGTTCAAATTATCTTTAAAAATATATTAATTTTTTCTGTATAATTGTAAACATACTGAAAGGTGTCACTTTGGAGATTTTCTTATAATAAGAATTGAGAAAGTGAAGGCCTTCAATAGTTTCATTGTTCTTCACGACAAAAAAAGTGTTGCCGAAAATAAATAAATAAATTAAGTTTTAATCAATTGAAATATTATTATCTCTCTACTCTCATTATCTCCTTATATATATTTATATGTTTTATAATTTGTTTGTTCAACTTATACATTTTATCTTATACATATTAGTCTTTTTATCTCATTTTTCTCTTTATTTTAGATGAGCTAATCATTTTCTTCATATGCGTGTATTTACCTTAAAAATCAGATATACAGAACTGGAGGAAGTAGTATATTGAGTTGTGAAGAGAGAGGTGGAGAAATCTAATAAGCATATCTCTTCAAATAACATTTATTGGTGCTAATTAATTAGGGTATTTACTATCAAACTAAAGTGATTAATATCTCGCTTGTTTGCAAGCTTTCAAAAGGTGACACACATAATTGATCAAATATTTTAAAACTTCTTTGTACCAAAGACTTGAGATTGATGATCAAATTTTTTACACTTGGTTAAGAGGGAATCAACCTTTACTACTCAATCAGACTCCCGAGTTCTTTTCAAGTAATTCCAACTCAAGTTTATCTTCTAAGGTTGGCCTCACATAATGCTATTGGATCCCTTTTTTTCAACCGTTGCATGTTCATAACAGTGATTTGTCTTTGGACTTCGATAATCTTACTATTTCCTCTTCTCCCATGAAAAGCATGTTATAATAATGATTGTACATTCATTTATGCTAGCATTTATCTTATTCTTTTCCAAGAAAAAAAACCATAAATATTTCGATGCTTCTCAAGAGCCTAATGCTATACCCACTCACTTCACTTTTGACATGGATCTTGAAAGTGCAAAAACAAAAGGAGTTAAACAAATAAAGACATTGATTCTCATTCCTTTTTCATATAGCAGACATATATGAATAAAGAAATCAATAAAAAAGGAAAGGTATTCACTTTTGGGTAGATTTTTAGCCACAAGTTGGGTTATTCTTAGTATCTATTAAAAAATTAGGATATTACTCTTGAATATATGCCCAAATATTCATTCATATTAGTGTTGGAATGACCTGTTAGCTGGTTTATACTTATAATCAATGTGACTTCAAATCTTCACCGTTCATGAACATATGGAGGAACCTCATGCTGTCATCCACCTATTCATATTATAATAATGAATGCATCTCGTTCTTTCAACTGAAAGATCATCTTAATTTCTACTATTAAAATGTCCTCTACAATTGCCTATGGCGAAGGAACATATATAGATATTTTTTGTTCCGAGGTAAGAAAATGCGGCTCGTAACAATGTATCATGATATCATCAAAAGAATGCAACTTATCAGGGCAGGAGCTAGGGGCAAGTGGGTGCCCCCCCCCCCCCCAANTATTATCTCACTAATCTCATTATCTCCTTTTATATATTTATATGTTTTATAATTTTTTTTGTTCAACTTATACATTTTATCTGATACGTTTTAGTCTTTTTATCTCATTTTTCTCTTCATTTTAGGTGAGCTAATCATTTTCTGGATCTGTGTGTATTTACCTTAAACATCAGATATACAGAACCGGAGGGAGTAGTATATTGAATTGTAAAGAGAGGGGGGGGGGGGGAGAAATCTGATAAGCATGTCTCTTCAAATAACATTTTTCTTGTGCTAATTAATTAGGGTATTTACTATCAAACTAAAGTGATTAATATCTCGCTTGTTTGCAAGCTTTCGAAAGATGACACACATAATTGATCAAATATTTTAAAACTTCTTTGTACCAAAGACTTGAGATTAATGATCAAATTTTTGACACTTGGTTAATGGGGAATCAACCTTTACTACTCAATCAGACTCCCGAGTTCTTTTCAAGTAACTCCAACTCAAGTTTATCTTCTAAAGTGGGCCTCACATAATGCTATTGGATCCTTTTTTTCAACCGTTACATGTTCATAACAATGATTTGTCTTTGGACTTCGAGAATCTTATTATTTAAGCATGTTATAATAATGATTGTACATTCATTTATGCTAGCATTTATCTTATCTTTTCCGAGAAAAAAACCATAAATATTTGGATGCTCCTCAAGAGCCTAATGCTATGCCCACTCACTTCACTTTTGGCATGGTTCTTGAAAGTGTGAAAACAAAAGGGGTGAAACAAACAAGACATTGATTCTCATTCCTTTTTCATATAGTAAACATAGATGAATAAAGAAATCAATAAAAAGGAAAGGTATTCACTTTTGGGTAGATTTTTAGCCACAAGTTGGGTTATTCTTAGTATCTATTAAAAAAAAAAGATATTGCTCTGAAATATATACCCAGATATTCATTCATCTTAGTATTGGAATGACTTGTTAGCTGGTTTATACTTATAATCAATGTGACTTCAAATCTCCTCCATTCATGAACATATAGAGGAACCCCATGTTGTCATCCACCTATTCATATTATAATAATGAATGCATCTCCTTTTTTTCAACTTAAAGATCATCTTAATTTATACTATTAAAGATCATCTCCTTTTTATTTGCAAAAAGACCCGGAAAAAATATGGTGTTTGCAACCACCAGGGTCACAACTTCTTCGACGACCTCACCACTCACATACCTGACATCAACCTCGTTGTCGATGACTTCATCTCCTTCTTCCACTCCTTCCAATATCGCTAGGACGCTTTTCTGCCTTCCTTCCTCTACGCCCAGTCTCTTGGTGGCGCCATAGCTCTTCTCATCACTCTCTGCCGCCGCGATCCTCAACGACCATGGGATGGTGCCATCCTCAACGACGCGATGTGCAGGATCAGTGCAAAGTTCAAGCCATCGTGGCCTCTCGAGCACTTTCTCTTCGTTGTGGCAGCGGTTGTTTCAACATGGCACATGGTCCCATCCGTGGCTCGATCCTGGAGGTATCGTTCATGGAGGAGTGGAAGAGGAAGCTAGCTATTGTGAGTCCACGGAGAACGGTGGCGAGGCCACACGCTGCCACAGTGCAAGAACTGTTTTGGATTTACAGGGAGTTGCAGTGGAGCTACGAGGAGGTGGAGGTGCCATTGCTAATAGTTCACTACAGTGACGACGTGGTGTGCAATTCGGCGTGTGGGAGGGAATTGTTCGAATGCGCCGATAGTAAGGATAAGACGTTGAAGATGTTTGATGGAATGTGGCATCAATTGGTAGGGTAGCCTGAAGAAAACTTCAAATTGGTTTTCAGGGATATGTTAGAGTGGCTTCGCAGCCATGCTCAACGGATCTCCGGCGAGAAATTTCATGGCGATTATGTCGAAGCATGGATGTAAATTCTTGGCCGAGATATTTTGTATTTAAATTTGAAAGGTGAAATTTCATTTATTACTATGAAAATTTTCTTTTTTTGTGTCAAAGTCCCTCTCTCATTCAAATAGGGAGTCAAGCGCATAAAAAATTAATAGTTAGGGTCTTAAAATAGTATTTTAGCCAAGATTTTCGTCAAATTTTGGACACAGATATACCTCAGGACCCTTTCTGCTAACAGAGTAAACCTCTGAGCACTCGATTGCCACTTTTTAAACCATAGGGACTCGATCTCTAATTACGCCGAACCGCAGGGATTTTCCTTATAATTTACCCTATTAATTATGATATAAATATATTCAATATTGAAATGAAGAATTAACTGATAATTTTGATGTAAATTATATTCAATGAAAACCTATATTTATTAATAATCACCTTTCAAAGGGGTACATCCATCGATATTGAACAGGACCGCCAACTCTTGCCTCAAATGGGAGATGGACAGGCATATGTTCCATGGAATTAAAATATCCAGGTGGTAAAATTCCTTCTAACTTGCAAAGAAATTAGAATTTCCTTGACCGTCGGCAGAAATTAGAATTTTCATGTCTCTAAAAACGATTGTTGAAACTGTAGTTAAATAGGGCATTTTTTGTAGTGATTAGGGATTTCCATTATCTGTAAAAAAACGTAAATATTATTTTAAATCCTATCAACCATGCATATGTTGGTTTTTATTATAAATAATTGTGGATTATTATAAATAATGAATCATAAATCTCATTCATGTTTTTTTGAATTTCATTCATAAAAAACGTATGCCTTTATTTAAACCATTAAAACACCTTTATTTGGATTAAAATGTCATTATTTGCCTTCAATTCCTTCTCAATGTTTTCCTCACAGTTTCATCATAAAATGCCATGAATACCTTCCAACGGCAGGATTAATATTGTGTGGTGATGAGTCTCTTATGATTATATATATATGTGAGTGTTTTGGTGTCTTTTGTAAGAAGATGAACAAGACTAATGTAAAATGAAGAGTAAGATACTAGTGTCTTTGGGTAGAGAAAATGTGTGGGTGTAGAGTACTGTTTACTTCTTTGTGTAGAAGGTGTAGACTTAAAAATGCGAGTATTTTGTCGTTGTATCCTAGAGGTGACGCGTCCGTGTATTATTTACTTTTGAAAAGGCGAGTATTTCTTGTCTATTATTTACTTATTTTCTCTTGTAGCCCCAACAGCATATATATATATATATATAATTTATGAATATAGGCTAAAACATACATTTCATTTAATAAGGAGTAAAAAAATACAAGAGAACAAACTAACTAAGTAAAATGACTAAATAAAACAAACAAAAAATTATACATATCCTAACAAATTAATTAATAAGATTTGTTTATTTAGCTTTTTGGGATATATGTAAATTTTTGCAAAGGTTTGCAGTGACTTTTTTGGATTATTTACATTAATTTATTGAGAAAATAACGGTACAAAACTACTCTGGATATATAAATTGAGAGAGAAACCGAAAAGTAGTTGGTCAGTTGAGAGAGAAAGTTCTTCTACCTTCAGTTGCAAATTGGTTAGTTTTAACAGTTGGTATTTACTTGCATTCTTGTAGTGTTGTGTTGCGTCAAATACTAATGATAAATTATCAATCAATTAACAAAGGATGGAGAAGAATGATGCATAATTTTTTTCTTTTTTTTTTGGCGTGGGGATTAAAAAGTGAGAACAAATTAAAGTAACGAATTGAGTAAACTATCAAATTGATCCCTGGATTATTGGCTCGCTGACAGATTGGTCCCCGAATTTAGGAAATTGACAAATAGGTCCCCGAATTTTTCTAACGAGTCAAATAGGTCCTCAAATTTTTCTAACGTTAGTCAAATAGGTCCCCGAATAACATGCACAGAAAGACCTATTTGACAAATGTTAGAAAAATTCGGGGACCTATTTGTCAATTTCCTAAATTCGGAGACCAATCTATCAGCAAGTCAATAATCCAGGGACCAATTTAGTAGTTTACTCGTAACGAATTTATTCAACTTTGAAATGCAAGTTGTAGGCTTGGCAATGAAACCACGAACAAAAAGGCTTTGGAATCGCTTGCTTCTTAGCTTAGCTTTTGCATGTGCCGTTGCTTTAGCATATTTCATCACGAACATGCAACATGCATGGAACACAACGCTAATCAATATCACTGTCGTCCCTCTCATAATCATTTTGAGAAATCCTATTATTTGGTCCGTGAATTTATACCAAACCAATCAATCAGTCTTCGTATATAATTAAAAGATATGATTTGATCCTTGAAATATTTCAATTATAAACTATTTGGTTTCTAATAATGATTTTTTCATTGAATTTGAACTAACTTTATATTTTTTTGTCTCTGAATTTAAACTAATTTTACATTTTTTTGTCATTGAATTTATACTTAATTTATACTATTTGGCCATTCAATTTGACGTACACAGGGACCGAATCCTCGACAATTACAATAATTCAGGAACTGATTAATATATTTTAATTATTTAGAGACTAATTAATTGGCTCAGTATAAATTCAAGAACCAAATAGAATATTTCTTCATTCATTTTCTATACATTGATTTTGATTATAGTCCCAACGTCAAAACTCAAAACAACGTATGCTTCACGTAGTTCTCAATACGGTTTGCCGTTTTCCCAAATCTGTATCGGACACTGCAATTCGCATCGTCCTATTCTGAAACCAGCATGCTTCTCATTATATTATGTGTGTATCTATATATGTATATTATAAGCAGAATTTCATCTCGTGGGACATATTAATGACGTCACCAATGATGTTTTTTCTTGAAATTCTTTATTCATATTATCGACTTTGTATGTGGACATGTAAATATTAATTAGAATTTAAGAATTTTTCAAAAAAAAAATATTTATAATTTTGTTGTTTTGATAATGTTTACATTTTATAATTTTTCATTTTTTGTTATTTTAATATAATAAATAAAACTAGTAGAAAATTTTTTTTACATGATTTGATAAATTAATTACGTCCCACTACTTTTCCTTTTTTTTAAAAAAATATTTATGTGAAAATTAATTTCATTTATGATTTGAGAAATTAATTATCAGAATGCCATAATCATACAATAATATAATATAGGCAAAAGTATTCATTTCGTCCCCAAACTTTACACCTGCTGTCAATTTCGTCCCCAATCTTTCTTTGCTGTCAATTTCGTACCCAAACTTTACTCATGCTGTCAATTTCGTCCCTAATATTTCACATTTTGGTCACTTTTATCCTTTGCTCTTACTTTAGCCAAATATTGACGACAAAATCTATGTGGCTAACCAATTATAATGTAAAATTGATAGAAAAAGAAACTCAAATCCTAACTTAGATTCAAAAACAGGATACAGTTTGTCGTTAATTTATTAAAAGAAGTTAGTCAAAGTATAAAATTGACGAAAATGTGAATGATCAGGGACGAAATTGACAATTGATGTAAAGTTTGGGGATGAAATTGACAGCAAAAAAAGATTGGGGATGAAATTGAAAGTTTGTGTAAAGTTTGAGGACGAAGTTGACAGTAAAAAAAGTTTGAGAACGAAATTGACAATTGGTGTAAAGTTTGGGGACGAAATTAGTACTTTTGCCTATAATATAAACATAAGATTGTATTTTCAAAAAAGAATAAAAAAGCGTAGTTGCAAAATTCAATTTGATTTTGATGCTGTAATTTAACTTTGAAAAAACTATTACTTTTATATATAACATGAGCTTTAAATTAGAATGTTAAGTTTATCGTGTTTAAGTTCAGCTATTTGAGCTAAATATATATTTACGTCATAAGGGCCACGTTAGGTTCTTTGTTGGGGGTGTTTACAGGGTATGTTGGATTGAGTTTAGGGTCAGTTGATTTGAGTTGAATTTTGAAAAATAAAATATTTAAGCTAAAACTAAACCAAATCAAATAACAAGGGGTTCAAAGATTGGGTGGGTTGGCGCGGTGACCCATTTCAATCTTTAAATATTTCTTTTTAAAAAAAGTATGCTTGACTTTACAAAATTTTTTGGCCAAAGTGCGAATTTAGTCCTATAACTTTGCTCCAGTTTCCAAATCAGTTCTATAAATTTTTTTCGTCTCAGATTTGGTTCCATAAGTTTGATAAAGTTCCCACCGTTACTCTTATCAAAATTTCCGTCCAATTTTTTCCGTTAATGGTGATGTGGCATGATGACTAGGATATTGATGTGGCAAAGTAGATTGAAATGGGACCATTCTGCAAGAAATAACAAAAAACAACATTTTGAATGCTAAAAATTCTAATTTTAGTTGACCCGAACTGCTGAACACCCCTAATTGATACATCGTTCAAAGATTCCTTAAATAATTTCTTAATTAACATCCATATTATAATTTTAAAGAATTTCAACCACTAATTAGTCTTACTATCAAAGGGAATTGGTTCAAATTATAAGTCTGTTTGATGTTACTTGAACAAGATGTTAATAAAAATAGAGAATAAGTGGTAAAAAAAGTTCTTTTATAACAATAAAAATTATTATAAATATTTATTTAAAAATATCAGTTTAAAGAATTTGAGATATATTTTAGGTCAAAATTTTATTTTGGTCCCTAATATTTACTTAAATTTTGCTTTAGTCCCTAATGTTTTCTATTTCATTTTGGTTCTTAATATATATATATATATATATCTCATTTCAAGTTCAAATGTGACAAAATTAGAGTTATGCATTACTCCTTACAATTTTTTTTCTCTTCTTAGTTGGGACTGTTAGCAAATTAAATCAAATTGGATCTCAAAATTGAGCCCAGAAGTGGGTCACTTGCTTCATGAATTCATATATATATCTCTTATTTCAAGTCCGAATATAATAAAAATGAAGCTACGAGTTTTTTCTCTATCCAATTGTGATTGTCAACAGGCAAGGTCAAATAGTATTTCGAAAGAGGAGGGTTTGGTCAAAACATCAATTTACCAATTTTTGAAGTATTATTTGACTTCGTTTGCCTTGCCAAAAGTTGAAACTAACTAGAGAAAGAACTCGCTAAGAGTAATTCATATCTTTAATATCTTCACATTCAAACTTGAAACGAGAGAAAAATAGTTACACTTCAAAGTTGGGTACCAAAATATATTTGATGGGAAATATTAAGGACTAAAAAATACAGGAAAAAAACTAAGGACCAAACAAAATTTAGAGTAAATAATAGAGACCAAATTGAAGTTTTGACCTAAATTTTAATATATGCCAAATCTTCTATATATTATTGTTGAAAGAATTCAACTCATTATAACACAAAATATTATTTTTAAATTAGTAGATATTATAAAGAATTACAATTCTCAGTTTGAGATTTGTATATAACTATTTGAAATTAAATGTTTTGTAATTATTTTAAAATAAAAATAATTTGAATATAATTGAATAAAATATAAAAGTCGATTGATGTGTTTACTTTTGTATCTACATACTTTTTTTTAAAGTAAATTTTCTTAGGTCAAAGAAATAAGGAAAGTTTGATGCTTTGATGTGAAGAAGCAGGAGATAGTGGGCTACACTTTTTGCAACCTTTCTTCTTCCTAAAGTGCCTTTAATTATATTGGGTTGCTGAAGAAAATGGCATTATACTTGTCTCTTCAATTTTTCTGTTCAATACATCATTTCCTTTTGCAAATCACAATGGTCTCCAACACAATTAGCTGCACACAAAATATAGGCTTTATAGGCTCATTGATTGGCTTACCTAGGGTTTGGGAGACAAACTTGAGAATGATGGGATGCAAATGCAAATGCAAATTCCTCCATTTAGGATTTGATGGAATCGAGGAATATACTACTCCAACAAGCTTCTTATTTGGTGAATAAGTACTATTTTAACTCATTACATTTATCATTTATGATTAGGTTCAAGTGTTCAACAATTTTATCTTTTCTATTTTTGAAATAAATCGATTTAAATTCATCTCATCAATAGAATTTTCAGGAAAATTATTTATTTACTTTTTACTTTTAATATTTTCAAATTTTAAATTAGATATTTATTTTATTATATTATTTTTTTAAAAGATTTCTTATCTCATTGTGTTTTTTGACCACAACTTATCTCATTGTGTTGATTATTATTTCACATATTACTAATATTTTAGTAAAAAATATTTTTATAAAATTAAGACTCAAAAACATCTAGTATAATTTTTTTTCACTTTTTAAAATTATAACCATTTTATAAATAATATATTCGAATTTCACTATAAAATTTATCTAAATATTTGAAAATAAGAAACTAATTTAGATATCAAAATGTATTAGATAGTTTTATTATGAATTCATATGATATAAGTATTTTAACAAAATGAATCATTCTAAAAACATTAAAGGACTTCCACACAAAATATATATAATTATCTCAAATAAAATATAAATAACAAAATTTAATATAATCAAAGGCCAAAAGTATATATGTGTACCATTATTATTCGACGATTAGTTAAAGTAAATTGTTTTAAAAATAAATTTGAAATCTTAAGAATTGTTTTGACACCATTCAAAGGGAGTAATTTAAAACATAAATTAAAATTAAAATATCATTATATTTTTTTTACCTGAATATCTTTTTTTTTGGCCGAAAATAACTTCAATAAAAACAACTAAACAACACCACAGTACAAACAAGAACAAGAAAACAACAAAACATCTCAAAATGACAAAAACAGAAAGCTGAAAAAAACAAGAACTCTAAACATAAACAAAAACTAACTCCCGCAAGACATCATCCAATCACATTTCTATCTCCAGCATCATAACGAACAATCTTCAAAAGATGGGTTGGAGGTCCATTGACCCAAGCAGAGCAGCACAACCCATGAAACACAGCCTTAGCGAGCCAATCAGCCGCTTTATTAGCAGATCTAGGTATCCAAACCACCTGCAAAGAATGCATAGAAGAAGACAAAGATTTTACCTCATGAAGCAAATTTGCACAATGCCAATCCAGAATATGAATTGATCAATCCTAAATATCATTATATTACTTTAACCTATAAAGTATAACTTTCCAATTATAATAAACATAATATGAATTGATCAATGCAAAATTCAAATTCAAAGCCTATTATTAATTTATGGATGTATAACATGTATAATATATTATAATAATTTAATTGATCATCAATTCGATTTGGATGATAAAGATTATCCAAAAGTCAAATTTATTTCACCAATTTTTTTTTTAAAAAAATTTCCAATCCATCCAATCAATTGGCCATATTTTCGGTTTTTATTTCTCATATTTACTTCTTAAATTTTGATTTCATTTTTAACTTTTAAATGTTTAAGAAATTTTCATCCAATCCATTAAAAAACTATTACACGTAATTAGGGAAAATTATATTTTGGTATTTTAAGCTATGGACCGTTTTCACTTTGGTGCTATGTTCTTTCAAAAATGATATTTTGATACCATGTTCTATTCGTCGTTAGCGCTTTGATACCCAAAACTTTTTTTTTCGTTACCTCTTGATGAAAAAAAGCACGTGCAGGTCATGTATATGGTAAAAAACACGAAACTCATTATCCTAAACTCATATTTCACGATTCAGCCTCCAAAAAACACGATTCAGTATACACTTGAAGGCTGATGATTTCATTTTTTTTAGGCTAGATTATGGAATCTGAGTTTAGGAGTGTGAATTTCGTGTTTTTGGCCATGCACGTGACCTGTACGTCCTTTTTTTCATCAAAACGTAACAAAAAAATTTTTGGGTACTAAAGTGCTAACGACAAATAGATTAAAGTATTAAAATATCACTTGTAAAAGAACAAAGTATCAAAATGAAACCGGTTGATACATCAAGATAGCAAAGTATAATTTATCCCATAATTAATTATGTAAATTAGGGCGAGTAAATATATATTTCCCTATTCACATAGATATAAGATTGCTACTTAGTTAGGAATGTGTCAAGACTCGTTCCAAGAGTGACCTCAACTTTTTGACCAATAGTGAGACCAGAGGAAGAATTAGTGCCTAACTCCATCATACTAGTGGTCCAAATATTAAGAGTTTTGTGTACTTCCAAACATTGTTAGTGAAAATGAAAGTGACATATTTATTAGAGTGACAACACTCACATTATGCATAGTCACAAATTTACAATCCATAGGATTTTTTCTTTCTTTTTTTTTGGTCGGCAATGCATAGGATTTGATGTTTACAATTAATTTTGACACACGTGAAAGGAAAAGAAACAAATAAACAAGTTTTACATATTTTAAAAGAGATATGGATTTTGACTAAATACTTCAAAAGATCATAAGTTGCGACACGATATCTTAATTTTTTAAACACTAAAGTTAGACTTTTGACTTCAATAGTATTTTGTGATCATTTTTAGAAAGAAGGTCAAAAACCTATTTTGGTCTATAATATTTACACAAAGTTTTGTTTTGGTCACTAATATTTTTTCATTTCATTTTGATCTTTAATGTTTTCTAAAAGTTTTATTATTGGTCTCTAACTATTGAATATATGATTATATCTCTCTTGTTTCAAACGTAAATAAGATTAAATTAAAGTTACGAGTTAAATTTAATGTACTCTTTCTTTAACTAGTTGGAGTCATTGGCAAACGAGGTCAAATCGAACATGAAATCGAGCTCGAAAATGGGTTGTTTGTCTCATTATTTGGTCATATCTCTCTCATTTGAAGTCTAAATACAATGGAATTGGAGCTACAAGTTACTCTTAACAAACTCTTTGTCTAGTTGAGACCATCGACAAACGAGGTCAATTAGTACTCCAAAAGTTAATATTGATGTTTTGATGAAACTCACTTTTTGAGTACTATTTGACCTCAGTTGACAATGACTCCAACTGAATAGAGAAAGAATTCGTCAAGAGTAATTTGCAACTCGGATTTTGTTGCACTCGGACATGAATCGATAGAGATATGACCAAATTAATGAAACAAGCGACCCATTTTCAGGTCCTATTTTATGCCTGATTTGACTTTGTTTGACCATACCTCCAACTAGACAAAGAAAGAACTCATCAAATTGAACCTGTAACTCTGATTTAACCATATTCGAGTTTGAAACGAGAGAAATATGACCGTATTCAATAGTTATGAACTAATGACAAAACGTTTTGGAAACATTAAAGATCAAAATGGAACAAAAAATATATTAGGGACCAAAACAGAACTTTCGATAAATATTAGGGACCAAGCTAGGTTTTTTACCTAGAAAGAATAAAAAATATTTTACCATGAAACTAATGTAATAGTTTGATGTGATATATATTTGAAGTGTAATTTTTGTCTCCCTTATTTTTTTTTCAAGGATGCACAACTTATTATGTTTTTTTCTACATTTTTTGTCTCATATCTTTGTAAAAAATTCCTTTACAACTTAATCTATGATATTTTTTTTATTTGTGATTTTTTAAGAAATAACTGTTTCCAAAATACCATTGGAAGTTGATGGAGCTATCTCGAATCACCACCCTCAAGGTGATCCCATAGAGCCCATATGTCCACGTGTCTTATTCAATTAATTTAACTATTCTCAAAAGTATAATTGTCACTAATGATAGTTATAACCAATTTCCTTCATGTTACTGTCTATATAAGTATCCATTTCCCCTGATTTTGTTATAAGGTACATCAACTCATTTTTTAGCTCACTTATCTTTAATCTCAAAACACTTTATTGACTTGACAGTTGGAGAAGTTTTATGGGGCTCTCACCTTGTCTCGTTTTCTTCCAAGATTGTTATGAACCTTCCACATGTCTCAAGATGTTTTTCAAGTTTCATCATTGGTGTTGTGGGAAACATCTTCTGTGGATTCCCATAGATCTTCCACCAGCTTTTTACTGTCTTTTCAAGAAACTCATGTAGCTTGCTAACGATGACTCGCATTGGATCTTCTGGTATACCCTCCCCTGCTACTCTCCTTGAAGCAAATTATTAGCCTCCATAGGGCAACCCTCTTTTCGAGATTCAAGAAAATCTTGTCTCCCAGGAAGGCAGATCCCAACCATCACTGAAACAATCAAAATTGTTGCTAGCAAACCAAGAAAATCATAGAAACTGTTTCAGGTCATTGTGTATGACCTTCAGGTGAGAATCCTCTCTATTCTAGAAACTATTTTATCATGTTATGTGACATGTCTGATGCATATTGTTTTTGACAAGCTTAAAGGTTTTATGAAAATGTTTGAAAAGCTCATTTGAGACTTATGTGTATGATATAATATTTTGATCAATACTATGATGAAAATGAGATTTGATGTTGTTTGAAAAATGATTTTTGGTTGGTTGGGTGAGTCGTTGGTACTTTTGGGTACGTACCAACCAAGCTTTCGGTCCTGGAGTCACACTATCCATTGGCTAGGATGTGATGTGAGCATGGTTCTAGGCTTTTAGGGATGTGCCATGAGCAGACCGTCTCTGACCCTAGAGGTGGGCAGTTTATCCGACCCATGGGTTTTATGATAAAATGTATTTCATGTTTGCGAAATGATTTTGAACAATTATAGATTTGGATTATATGGAATTTTCGTTGGTTGTGCAAGTATGTGATTTATATGATCATTCGAATAGTGATTTGCATTATGGGATTTGACTATACAATTACTCTGACTACGAAAGTGATGACTGTATTTGATTTGTGGTGTATGATTGAGATATGAACGTATTATATGCATGCACTATTATTTTGAAACTAATGGAGATACATTGCCCTCCACGACTAGAATAGATTGGATTACTCACTGAGTCTCTTGACTCACCTCGTTGTTGTTTACCATTTTCAGTTCCAGGTTTGCAGGAGTCATCTCCTAGTGTCAACTAGATCGAGTGGTCTTTTTGGAGTCCCACAAAGTGTTTGTGTGGGTACCTTGACTTATTATGTGACTTTATTTCATTTGTATTTGATATTTGGATCTAGAGTAGCTTCTTTAGATTCGTAGTCTGGGTCGTGTTGTGTTAAATTTTGAGCTGGAATTTTTGTGAGAGCAGAGCTCTATTTATTTTATTAACCCCTCTATCTATAAGGGAAATTATTGTTCAAATGGTTATTGTATACTTTATGGATCCCTCTATCTATAAGGGAAATTCTTGAGAAACTTATATACAAATCAATATTTTGATTAATAAATTATAAGTTATTAATAGATTATGTGTGAAATTACATTTGCTAATGTATATGATGATGTCAGGCTTACGGGTCATGAGCCCTCTCCTTGTGGTTCGTGTCAGTCAAAGATTCCGTTAGGGGGTCGTGACAAATTTACTCAGGCTTGGAGCCCTTTTGTACAACACATAATCTTTGCACAAGTACTCATTTTGTTAAAAATGCTAGTCAAATTCATAGAATACGATGGGCACAAAGATCCCCAAAGACCACCTGAAGCATTTTCATGTTGCCATGGACATTGTTGGGATGAAAGATCCCTAAAGATGTTGAATCTTCACCACCACATTGATTGAAGTGGTGATGGAATGTTTTTTTGACATTCTACCATCCTCCATTTATTGTTCTCAACAATAAGCCTTTAAGGAAAGTACTACATTAGCATGACTTGGCCAATTGTCTATCCTCTAAAACGAGAGAATTTTCCCAGTTTCTTATCTAATACTTACCACAGAAGGCAAGTAAAGGACAAGTCATATTAAAAATCTTAGCAGACTTTACTAAAGCTCAAACATAACTAGAAAATGATCAATGATGGACGATCCATGTATATGGATCCTCCAATCAAAAAGCATGTGGGGTCGCAAAAATCATACAAAGCCCAACAAGCATAGTCGTAGAGCAAACGATTGACTTTCAATTTTGGTTAAAAAACAACCAAGCTAAATATGAGGTAGTCATTCATAGTGTTCGTCTAGCGCATCACCTTAAAGTGGCGAAGGCCCATATCTTAACAAACTCATAATTAGTTGCTAACCAACTAATCAAAGACTATGTAGCGACAGATGTGACCATCCTAAAGTACAAAGAAAAGTTGAAGGAAGCCCTATTTAAATTTTTGAAAACTAAAATTCGGCATGTCCCAGGAAGAAAATAATACTTGAGCAGACACCCTGTTGAAGTTTGCATATACAGAACTGATTGTTTGTGCCACGCCTAGCTAGCATTCAATATCCATTCATGATTATTTCGAAGAGAGGAGTTGTCACCAAATTTGTAAGAAAAAATTGAAAAACTAATTTTGAGAAAAAAATTGGATAAGGCAAAAATCATTGGTCTCGAACCAAAGACAAGTTCGGGCGTCATTTGAGTTATAGAGAAGGTGTTTAGACACCCTAGAAAACCCTTCCAATTAAAGGTTATCCTAAATTATTAATCTAAAACAAAATGATCTTTTATAACTAAATCAAAATACTCAAAAAGAGAAGAAAGAATTTACAAAAAGATGCAATTTATGAAAATAATTTTTATAAAAGTTAATCAAAGAAATTAAATATTTAAATGCAAAAAAAAGGAAATTTATAAAGAGAATGATGAAAGAAAAGGGAAAAAGTAAAATAAATAAATAGAAAGAAAGGACAGAACTTACAAAAAATGGAGTTGACTTAAGTGATGAACCAAAAGTATTTATTATTATTTTTTGTATATATGTACCTTGTAACAAGCTTCTGTTTGTGGGTAATTGAAGCAAAAAGTGTTGTTTCAAGCAGTT
This sequence comes from Chamaecrista fasciculata, assembly GCA_003254925.1. NCBI lineage: Eukaryota > Viridiplantae > Streptophyta > Magnoliopsida > Fabales > Fabaceae > Chamaecrista > Chamaecrista fasciculata. The sequence continues at coordinate 17,579 of QANZ01007510.1, forward strand.
GTTAATTATGCAGTACAACATTCACAAATGAAATATAAAAGTGCTATCACTTATCACACGTTGGGTTGCTTTTTGAAAAGTGTGATAACACTATTTCAATCAACATTATAAAAAATCCAGTACAACTTCACGAATGGCTCATCTTTCTAATTATAAAATAATCATATATCACTCAGTAAAAAAGCTCTTGACGAGCTTAGGTCACAACCCAGATCAGACCGGAGCGTGGAGGCGCGTGGAAGCAAAAAATAGCGAGTGACGGTCGGACCGTTAAACGGACGACGACTTAGGCTTCTCGACGGTGTTCTGTGGTTGGTGTTAGGCTTCTCTTCGAGTTTCGCTTTGTCTTAGTGGTCAACGGTGAAGGTTTCATATTTAGTGGAGCTAGCGCGTGGAGGTGCGCGGCGGAGCGTGCTCGTCGGACTGTAAGACAGACGATGGCGTTTTCTCTTTTGGAGTCGGACCGTAAAACGGACGACGGTGTTTTCTCTTTCGGAGTCGGACCGTAAAATGGATGACGATGTTTTCTCTTAGTGACGGTTGACGACGGGTTGCTCTCTTCAACATTACGTTTCGTGAATCCCACCATTAGACCGTGAAATGGACGGTGTTGCTTCCTCCGGGTTCAGTTTGGGTCTTGGTTTTTCGTCTTGCTTCTAGTTGTGTTGGATTCGAGTATCTGGATATGAGTTCTTCTGTCCGATTGTAGTTGGTTCAAATTGGGGTTTTCCAGTCTGCAGTTTGCCAATTTGAGATCAGGTTTTATGGTATTTGGATTCAGTTTTTCTAATATCCGGGTGTAGTTACTTTTATATGGTTGTGGGTGTATGGTATCTGTTTCTCTGGTGTTTTGGTTTGTGCTTGTTTCTGGTTGTGGGACTCTGTCTGGTGGTTTCTAGTTTCATTTCTCAAAGGGCCATGATATCTCTGTGGTGGAACTGTTGAGGTATCAAGGGGGCCTCAACTATGAGAAGGCTTCGGCAACTTTGTTTATCAAAGAACCCCCAAATTATTTTTCTATCTGAAACACATTGCAAAAAGGAATTTGCAGCTACCAAGATGTACAGTTTAGGTTTTCCTAATTATGCAGGTGTCGATGTTGTTGGAAAAGTGGAGGGTTAATTTTAGCTTGGTCTAATTTGGTAACGTGTGATATTATTGCAATGTTTGAATTCTGGATCCATGTTCGCTACATAGATGAGGAATCCCATGAATTCTTTTTGACCGGGGTGTATGGTCCACCTAGGACGCATGATAGACACAAGTTATGGAACTTTTTGACTGGCTTGAATGATGAGATTGATTTACCGTCGGTGGTGGCAGACGACTTTAACCAAGTATTGTGCATGGATGAGAAATGGAGTAGAAACAGCCAGATACCAGGGGCACAGAATTTCTCAAATATGATTAACTGTTGTGGCTTCATTGATCTCAGAGCGGCCGGAAATACTTTCACTTGGTGTAATGGATGACTTGGGGACGATGCAGTTTGGGAAAAACTTGATAGAGTCTTGGTAAACACGAATTGGCTTAGTTTATTCCCTCAATCATTCGTTGATTTTCTTCCAATAGTTGGGTCAGATCACAGTCCTATTTTGTTTTCAACTTTTGGGCGTTTTTCTGTTAGACGTCGACCTAAGAGATTTGAAGCATGTGGCTTACTGATCCCAACTGTTTTGATGTCGTAAGAAATGAGTGGAACATGAATGAGAATGGATCATTGGCTTATGTTGTGGCTAAGAAGAATAATAATACTATGAATTCTTTGATTAAGTGGCAAAATGAGCATTTTGGTAATATTCAAAGGCACATTAACGAGTTGAATTTGGAGCTGACAAGTATTCAAACTGCTTTGAATGGTTCTTCAGATCTGGCTTTACTCAAAAGAGAAGGAGAAGTTCGTTCAGAATTGGAAATGTGGCTTGAACGAGAGGAAATTCAATGAGCTCAAAGGGCTCACCAACTTTGGTTAGTCTCTGGTGACAGGAATACTAAATATTTTCATATAGTGGTGCAGAAAAGAAGACTTTCGAACAAGACTACGAAGCTTTTGAGTGAGAATGGGGAGTGGATCGATAATCAAGAAGTTTTAGAGGAGTTCGTGCTTAAGTACTATCGGGAAGTCTATGAGATGGATGATGAAAAAGCAGTCAATGAGATAGAAGATGCTTTTGGTGGAATTAATTTTCCTTGTTTAAATAGTGATCACTATGCTACTCTGCTCAGAGATGTGGATGAGGAAAGGATCAAGAAAGTGATTTTTGAGATGAAACCCTATAAAGCTCCGGGTCCATATGGCCTTCCTGCAGGCTTCTTTCAAACCTTTTGGGAAGTAGTCAAAGATGACATTGTGAGAATGGTTAAAGCTTTCTTTTCTAGGGGTTTTATGCTTAAGGAATTCAATAGCACAGACATTGCCTTGATTCCTAAAGTGGAGAATCCTACTCTTTTGAAGAATTTTAGGCCTATTAGTCTTTGCAACGTGTGTTATAAGATCATTGCAAAGATTCTGTCTAATAGATTAAAGCCAATGATGGATCATCTAATATCTCCTTTTCAAAGTTCCTTTATTAAGGCTAGACAGATCAATGATAATATTTTTTTGGCGGTAGAGCTTATGTCTACGGTTCACAAGGCGAGGAAGAACAAAACTCACTGGTATGCGTTGAAATTAGATATGGCAAAAGCTTATGACAAAGTGAGTTGGAATTTTTTGACTGCTGTTCTTAAGAAAACGAGATTTCCTGACCATTTTGTCAATCTCATACTGCAATGTGTTTCCATGGTCAACTTCAATGTTCTGTTCAATGGGCATAGAATTGGCAACTTCCTTCCACACAGGGGTCTTAGACAAGGTGACCCACTCTCCCCTTTTCTATTCATCATTTTCTCTAATGTGCTATCGTTCATGCTGCTGAAGGCAGAAGAATCTAGATAGTTATCAGGAATGAGGCATGCGAGAACTGGCCCAATTATCTCCCATTTAATGTATGCTGATGACATCATCCTATTTTTTCAAGCAAGTCAGTCCTCTTGTGAGGTGGTTAAGAAGATTTTGCAAGATTATTTTTCCCTGGCTGGTCAAAAAGTTAACTTCGACAAGTCTCTGGCTGTCTTCAGTCCAAATACTCCCAGGGTCTTTAAGAAGTTCATGGGCAAGCCACTAGGTGTCAAGATCACAAATGAGTTGGGAAAATACCTGGGAGTCTTTGTGGATGGAGATAATGTGGTCAAGGAAAACGGGGCAGACCTCATTGATAGATTGGAATGCATATTACGGGGGTGGAAAGCCTTACTCCTTTCTCAAGGTGGGAGATGCACTCTCATTAAAGCTGTTTTGCAGTTTGATCCAATATACAAGATGTCAAATTTTCAACTCAGGAAGAAAGACACGGAGAGGATGAATTAAGGGTTGTAAGAAGAAGATCTATCTCTTGAAAAAAAATGTATTAAGAAGGCATACAAGGGATGGGGGATTGGGTTTGTAGGATCTCAGTCTTGTTAATCAAGCTCTCTTATCAAAGCAGGTTTGGAGGGTGGTGAGTAAACCTGACTCTTTATCTTCATAGTGGGTTCTTCATAAATATGTTAAGAAGGATTCTGACCTGGAATTCAAGAAGTCAACTCTTGAATCAGTTTGTTGGAAGAGTATGCGAAGAAATGTCAACCTGATCAGAGATCACTTGAGATGGCAGGTTGGCAACGGTCAGTGTATTGATACGACTAGCAGATTCTGGATTCGCCCTACAAATGTTGGAAGAGGTCGAGTACATGTGGCTGATTTGTTTAACGAGAGAGGGGATGCTTGGGATAGATCTAAAGTCCTAAATCTATATGATGGAGTGGAAGCTCGTGCCATTTTTCTACCTTCATTCTTGCTGCTATTAAAGATGACAGGTTGGTGTGGTCAAAAGCAAGAAGTGGTGGCTACACTGTTGCTGATGGTTACAATTCTCTCGCTCAGGATATGTATGGTAGTGTTGGAAACTCTCAGGATTTTCCTTAGAAGGTTTTCTGGAAGGTAAAAGTTCTCATGCGTGTTCTTATGTTCATATGGAAACTCCTCAACTTGGCCATTCCATGCGGCGAAGTTCTCAAAGCCCACCATATGCCCAGTCAGTTTTCTTGCCCTTTCTGTGATTACCCTGACGAATCCATAGATCATATTTTTAGAAGTTGTGGTCTTGTCAAGGCGGTTTGGTTTGGGGTTCCTCCTTCCATGAGAATGGACGGCATTGTTGAAACAGATATTGTGGAGTGGCTGAGACTCCAATGTCTATCTTGCTTGAAGGGAGGAGAGGAAGGTATGACCTTATTGATTTGGTTTTTTACCACTCTGGATGTCATATGGCAAACAAGGAATGACGTGGTTTGTAGGGGGGTGAAGCCTGATTTGACAAATGTAAAACAGAGAATCAAAGCTGTGGTGAATGACTATAATTTGGCTCTTTGTGTTAAAGATCATTCGCATTGTAACAGAGGAATACAAAAAAGATGGTTTGAAGAAATTTTTCAGATTGTCTGATTCTCGGATGGCGCAGGAAGAAATATAAGGTTTGGCTTGCTGCTATGTGGTTCAAGCAAGGAGTGGCTTTTAGATGGATTGGGAAATGCTTGAATGCTCATGCTTCCAATATCTGTCCTTATTGGTTTTTATTAGAGATCTTTTTATTAGTTATTTTGATCTAACCACTGATCTTTGTGTAGGTATTCCGTCTAAATTAGTTGTTAATATTCTGGGCAATGGGGTTGGTTCTGCTGAGGAAAGGCTCGTCAGAGATGACATAGTAGGTATCATTGGTCATGGTAGGGTAACTTGGTCTTTTTGTGTAGGTAATGAGTATGTTAGAGATGTTTGGGGAGATTCTCCAATATGTGTGGGTTAGCACTACGGTATGTACTCCTTTTCCTTTTGTAACAGTTCCTTTTATAACAAAAAAAAAGTATTTACTTTTGGAAGAAATTTTTTGTTATTATGTTTTGTGTAGTGATTCCTTTTTCAAAGTCATAAGAGATGTTAGTCATAATGTACAAGGAATAATATACCAAGAGGGGGGTGAATTGGAAATTAAAACTTTTTCTAAGATAAAAACAAGTTTTAACGCAGTTCCTTAAAACAGTTCCTCTTAAGATAAATTCCTCAAAACAGTTCCTTAACTCGTAAAAGATAAATGCGGAATATAAAAGAGTTAAAGGAAGGAAGAACAACACAGCCAATTTATACTGGTTCAGAATAAGATACTAATCCTCATCAAAGGACTTTCTCCTAAGCCTACGTCCAGTCCCCAAGCACAAAGCAAGGGATTTTATATTATTGGGCACAACTAACCAAAAGTACACTTTGGAAGACAACCACTCACGGATCACCCTAAGGTTTCACAAGTCTCTTTTTTACAGTTTCCCCAAACCACAAGTTCCTCACGGGTAACAACATGATTCCTCACAATAACTCCTCTTACAGTGCAACCACTCACGGATCACCACTAGGGTTTCACAACAACCGAGGGTAGGCAACCTATTACCACTAGGAGGTATAAGAACGAATCAGACGATATGAGATGAAAGAAATTGGGTCTCTCACAAACAGAAGGTTTCACACAAAGTGAGTGTCACTAAGCAACTTGATAATAGGACTAAGCAACTTGATAATATTCTTTCAGCACACTAGCAGCAGCACTTAGCAGCACGACACACAGTCTAGCAACTTGAACATTTGAAATCTTCAGCTATTTATACTTGAGCTGCTTCAGCAGCCCCATTAGGAATGTTTTCCAGACTTGAATGCTAGGAACAGTGTAATCTTCATGAAATTCGATTTGCCTTAGCCTTCTTCAACGTCTTGACATCATTCCATGATTTCTCATATGGTATTTAAGAATTGTAGTCGTTGAGCATTGATTACCAAGGTCAAAACATCAAAGTTTAAAAACTTTCCTTGTGAGAGTTCCTTGACCTGCGAAATAGGAGCAATTAGTCTAATTCTTTCCAAATATAGATTTAGCAAAGATAGAATGTCCAACGCTCAGCTTTCTTAATTGCTAAACAATAATAACACGAAGTTAATACTGTGGAGCAAGATCAGCACTTGATTTAATTGGAATGAATAAGCAGAGCACAAATTAGAAACTTTCCTAAACAGTTCTTGTAATTACACTGGTAATTAAGGAATAGGAATAACTCTAAGATTTTATTCCTTCTTTAGATAGATTAACACATAATCATTAGATTTCTCATTTAATAATATTATAATCTTATCTTAACATGATCTTTCAATTAATCTTTATTATTTAAAATAATATTCTGCGACTAATCAATTTAATATTTATAATCAAGAATTTTTGACAATTATCAAAACACAAAATAAAGATACGATAAATTACAAATCAGTCCATAAAAAAAAATTTATCCCAACAATCTCCCCCTTTTTAATAATGGCAAAAATTCAAACAAGTCTGAATCATAGCCATATACAAGCATGTTTCTATCAGGAGTTCCTCCCCCTATCTAAAATACAATATGCACATAAAGAATAGATAAGGGATATGTAGAATACCTTGTTGTTGAAGTACAACAAAAAAGAAACTAATAAGCTCTATTCAAACTTGCACACTTCTCCCCCTTTGACATGGTCAAAAATGGACCACTATCACTGAGGGTTCCTGCATCAGGTGTTAGCACAGAATATCCAGACAAGGAACAATAACAATAATATAATCATATTCAAGTTCCTTACTAGATTCCTCTTCAGATTTCTCCCCCTGAGAATAAGCACTTAGGACTTAAAAATAATTTAACATTTGTTCTCTTCTTTTTCTTTGCAAACTTATACTATCTCCCCTTTAGACATAATCATGAATAGTTCCAAAAAAATATTAAATATGTGTACCTTAGGAACTTAGATTTCAGTCAGGAGTCCTCGAGCATACATAATGCCCTTCACAAAATTTAGACCAAGAATCATCCACAAGAGTTAAGCACATAGCTTCCTTCATCATTCTTGATATGGTTCGTGAAGACTTGATTTCTGTTCGAGTTCCTTATAAGATTCCTCCTCGGGTTCCTTATATTGTTCCTGATCGAATTCTTTCCTTGATCAGGTTCCTTAAGCAAGGAAACATTTAGGTATCCAACCTTCCTTGGGTCTTTTCGCCATTGACTCCCTTCAGAGATCCTTTAGGGACCCAAACTTGCTTTGTCACCAGGAAAGGGTTCCTGATCTTGCTTCTAGCACACTGAGCACCACAGTCATAAGATAAATGACCTTTCTTTCTGCATTTGTAGCAAGTCTTGTTAACATACCACTTGTTAACATAAGGTCTGTTTCTTCTGTCAGTAGCTCTTTGTACTGAGGAACTCTTGGCACAGTCATTTTCACATACAGTTCCTTCCTTAACGAAGGGTTTTGCTACTTTCTTCTTCTTATCGTAGGGACTGCCATCAAACCCATCATAGCCAATACCTGCTTTGTCATAAGAGCACTTTTGGGAACCAAACATAAGATCAAGCTTCTTTCTTCCTCCAGCTAAGTTCTCAAGATCTTTCTTCAACATTTTGTTCTGTTCCTTAAGGATCTCATTCTCCTTACTCAACTTCTCATCTTCTTGGCTTTTTACTTCAGTAAGCTTAGCCTTTTCTCTCTCTTATATAAGACTAATATTTTTCTTCTCAAGAACAATATTTTCTTTTCTCATCTCTTCATACTCTTCATCTTTTTCTTTTCTCAATTTTTCACACTCTTCTCTCATTTTTTCTTTCTCTTCCTCGAGACTCTTAATCCTTTCTTCCAACTCTTCCATTTCTTTTCTCACTTTTTCATCTCCCTCATTCTTTTCTTTTCTGTCATTTTCCTCCTCAAGGCTTTTTACTTTCTCTTCTAATTTAGCCTTTTCTCTTCTCATGATTTTTTTTTTCTAATGTCTAAATATGAATCAAGGATTTTCATCACATCATCAATATCTAAATCATCAAAAGCATTATTTACCTCATTATCTTCAGATGTGGCTATGAAGCAAAGGTTCGCCATTCTTGTTTTGTCATAGTCATCATCTTTCTCTGAAAAGAGCTCCTCATCATCATCATCCCACGTGGATTCAACAACCATTGCCTTCTTCCTTCTGAATTTGGACTTTTTGAGTTGAGGGAAATCTGGTCTTACATGTCCCGGCTTCTTACATTCATAACATATCACGTCCTTGTGCTTCTTTGATTGTTTCCTTCCACCAGGATTCCTTCTGAATATTTTCTTTAAACTCCTCGTCAGTTTGACATAGTCAACCTCATCGTCAGTTTCATCATCTTCCTCATCATCACTATCAATGACTTTAAGAGCAATTCATTTGTCTTTCTTCAGTTTCTGAACCTTCTTAGCCAAAAAGGTTGACTCATAGATCAATAGATTTCCTCTAAGATCATCGATGATCATTTTCTCCAATTTTTCACTTTCGTGGAGAGCTGCCACTTTGATTTCCCATATAGAGGATAAGCTCCTCACATCTTTTCTTACAAGTTTCTCCTGCTCAAGACGCTCTCCTAAGGAATCAAGATCATTTGTGATTCTTCCAAATCTTTCGAACATCTCATCAATTGTTTTTGTCTCCTTCATATGAAATTTCTCATATTCTTTCATGAGCGCATCGATTATGGACTTCCTTAGCTCCGTGGTTCCTTCAGATGTAACTTGAAGTTTGTCCACATTTCTTTTGCAGTGTCGCATCTGGACAACTTCTTGTACTCTTCTGCATTCACAGCACAACAAATACAGTTAATGGGTTTACTATTTAAAGCATACCTGTTACTTTTGTTGTCATCCCATTCCACAATCGGTTTGTCAACGGTTTGGCCATTCTCTGTTTTGGTAATTCGTAGAGGACCATTTTGGATAATCCACCAAATTCGGGGGTTGATAGATTCAGTAAAGATCTTTGTGCGAAGAGGTTGATTCATTGTTGTTTTGCATTTTGACTCAGGATCTTTTCTCAAGGCTGTTACACCAAAAACAAATATATATATAAACACTGCTCTAATACCACTTTCATCAGACGATATGAGATGAAAGAAATTGGGTCTCTCACAAAGAGAAGGTTTCACACAAAGTGAGTGTCACTAAGACTCAAAGTACTCCACAAAGGATTTCCCACAACTTAGCAGCAGCACTTAGCAGCACGACACACAGTCTAGCAATTTGAACATTTGAAATCTTCAGCTATTTATACTTAAGCAGCTTCAGCAGCCCCATAAGGAATGTTTTCCAGACTTGAATGCTAGGAACAGTGTAATCTCCATGAAATTCGATTTGCCTTAGCCTTCTTCAACGTCTTGACAGCATTCCATGATTGCTCATATGGTATTTAAGAATTGTAGTCGTTGAGCATTGATTAGCAAGGTCAAAATATCAAAGTTTAAAAACTTTCCTTGTGAGAGTTCCTTGACCTGCGAAATAGGAGCAATTAGTCTAATTCTTTCCATATATAAATTTAGAAAAGATAGAATGTCCAACGATCAGCTTTCTTAATTGCTAAACAATAATAACACGAAGTTAATACTATGGAGCAAGATCAGCACTTGATTTAATTGGAATGAATAAGCAGAGCACAAATTAGAAACTTTCATAAACAGTTCCTGTAATTACATACACCGGTAATTAAGGAATAGGAATAACTCTGAGATTTCTTTCCTTCTTTAGATAGATTAACACATAATCATCAGATTTCTCATTTAATAATATTCTAATCTTGTCTTAACATGATCTTTCAATTAATCTTATTATTTAAAATTATATTCCGAGACTAATCAATTTAATATTTATAATCAAGAATTTTTGACAATTATCAAAACACAAAATAAAGATACGATAAATTACAAATAAGTCCTTAAACAAAATTTATCCCAACAAGAGACAATCTTCACAATGTTAGACATGACACGACGGGTGCTGCTTTCTAACTAATGGGATCCTTAAGCCAAGAAAAATATAGTGTTATACTTTATAACTCGATTACAACTGTACTTTAAATGACTGGTGTAGGTTAAAGATGGACATACGCCACCCAACAATATGAATAAGATGAGAGATTCTTATGTTCAAATAACAAAAAATATGATAAAGATATCTGATAAGAATGTTTTAAAAAAGGATATTTCAACAAAGACCTATTTATATTCTCGACCCCAAATCATTAAAACAGGACATCCACCCTCAAGAATATCCTCATCTTATAGTGGTCAACACTACCTTAATTAAAAAATAAAAAAAAAGGAAGTAGAAACATAACAATTCATTACAAAGTTTTACCATTTACGAGTGGTATCCCCCTCGCCTTCAACATTAGCAATCACCTCAGTAACTATCTCTAAGGCCACAACAAGTAGCTCAAGTTCCTCTTCAAGATTCACGACAGTTGTTGTCGATGTCTTGACACCACCAATAGGCCTTTGTTTACTCATCTTTTGAAGTTCCAGAAAACTGTTCCAACACTGTTATCAATGGTGTCTCCTTACTCACAAATCATATAAGGGAATGGCTCACATTATCATTCAAATTGAGAGCACTCAACAATTCTTTCCTATTGCTTTGCATTAGGCGACTTAAAGGACTAGTACGAGACTGTCTTGGACCGCCTCCAAGGCGATGTCCACATGTCCCATTTTATTAGTTGGCTAAAGTGCACTTTTTGTCCCATAACTTTGGCAAAGGTTTCAATTTGGTCCCATAACTTTTGTTTTTTGCAATTTTGGTCCCATAACTTCTAAAATCGTCTCACCGTTGGTCCCAAGTTGATTTCCATCAGTCCCATAACTTCACCCATATTTGCCACGTCGTCATCCAACTCAGTATGTCAGATCATCTTTACCGGCAAATAATGGATGGAAATCAGTATTGGGACCAACGGTGAGACGTTTTCAAAAGTTATGGGACCAAAGTTGCAACAAAAATAGTTATGGGACCAAATTGAGACCTTTGCGAAATGACGTCGGAGCGGCCTTCGGCAATGGTTTTAAAGTCAATGATTGGAATACTGAATTATGTCTAAACCCGTTGAGCTTCGTCGGCGGCAATCTCTTCCGGCGACAATACAAAATCCGTGGGAGCTTGGTTATGCCGGCATCACAGTACAACCTTGTAGTTGGTTCAAACGCAGTGTTGGAATAAAAATAAGAGTGAGTGACTTATTTTTGCATACGTGGCTCACTCCATATGCATTGGATCAAATGAGCGATTGGGATTGGAGGAACGAGAGAGAAAGGTAGAGAAAAGCAACGGGAGGGGATCCACTCCCAAAGTTATGGGACCAAAGTTGCAACAAAAAAAGTTATGAGACCAAATTGAAACTTTTGTCAAAATTATGGGACCGAAAGTGTACTTTAGCCTTATTAATTTGACCACCCGCATAAGCAAATACAAAGGCGTAAGGTTTATATTAAACTAGTATGAACCCCGTGCGATGCACGGGTTGTGATTGCTTCGGATAAACATATATTATGAGCTTCATTGTACAACAGTATATAATATAAACATTAAAAAACACACATACACAAACTACATGTGATGAATAAATAAAAGGAGAATAACTAAAGAACAAAATATAGATGGTAATTAGTAACATTAAATATCGATGACAAAAATAGATTAAGGCAATGTTCAAGGCCGAGGAAAACAGCCTTGGAAAAAAAATTCGAGGGAGAAATGAGAGATATTTTGTTTAACCACTGAGAATTATTTGATTTTTTTCATTTCAAAGAATTCATGTGATACATTAGAACAATCACTTAGAGGTTGATAATTTTCTACGGGTCCGGAGACGGGTAACACAAGACCCTATCCACATGAATTAGTAATTTTGTCCCTAAAGGACTATTTTAAGGTGAGATAATCACATTGCCAAGACTTTATATTTTTTTATTGCCGTGAATCATATTCCTAGGAACGTGATTCCCAAGAATAAGATGTCTAGGATTATAAAAATATCTATATGAGATTTGATGGACAATTCTAAACTTCATGGGGGCATTAATTATAAAATATAAATAATATTTGTCTCCCTAAATCCCAAATTTAAACCCTAAACCTTAAAATTCTAAACTCTAAATCGCCAATTGATTATAGGCTTTAAATTTAATTTGATTTTTTTAATTACTGAAATTTTACATTCAGAAAATTAATTAGAGTTTTTCTTATAATTTTATTAAACTAATTATTTTTATTAAAGATATATATAAATTTAAAGTAAACTTAAAATAAATTACAATAGGGTAATGTAAGCTTTAGGAAAAAAAAACAATCAAATAATTTAATGCAAATGATTTAATTTTTTATCTTTATAATTTTCAAAATATATTGAATGATTCCTAACATATGTCATAAATGCATATTTTAGATATATTATATATATATATATGCTTCATATAAAATAATGAATCATTCAAACTGAAAGATATATTAAATATATATATATATATATATATATGCTTCATATAAAATAATGAATCATTCAAACTGAAATATCTATCCTCTCTTGGCTTGTTATTTATTTTTGTGGGAAACATCATGCATGTCTCTCATTAGGCATCCGTACACAAAGGCACGCAATGGCTACAAAATAAGGAGAAGACATATAACCATTTACTATTATATATGTGATTTAAAAATATTTTTATAATCGTCTTTCAAACTTATATATATAACTAAAATATAATATTAAAAATAATAGAAAGTCATGAATTATTGAAAATTAAATAAATTTTCGTTATACAAATTATTATTTTAAAATAAAATATAATAAAATTTATTGTTTTATAATATTTTATAATTTATTTATATTTAGTGGATTTTTCATGTATAAAATTGTATGTAAATCTCATTTGTAGTTTACTAAATATAAATAAATTAAGTAAACTACAAATGAGATTTACATACAATTTTATACATGAAAAATCCACTAAAAGTATATATGCATAGAGACACATACATATATAGGTTAGAATAATCCAGCTACGGGAATATCATTTTGAGTTGTTCCACCTCAAAATTCTGGCCAATCATCAACGTAAGGATTCCACAATGGCCCAAAATGTCTCCTTCATACAGCTATAAATTTCATTTGAAAGGATCCTATCTAGATTTATTTAGAAAAATAAAATCATGAAGTGCTCAAATTATTTTTTTTTATATGCTATAATTCTCACATTATCATTCAAATTGAGATCACTCAACAAGTCTTTCTTATTGCTTTGCATTAGGCGACTTAAAGGACTAGTACGAGACTGTCTTGGACCGCCTCCAAGGCGATGTCCACATGTCCCATTTTATTAGTTGGCTAAAGTGCACTTTTTGTCCCATAACTTTGGCAAAGGTTTCAATTTGGTCCCATAACTTTTGTTTTTTGCAATTTTGGTCCCATAACTTCTAAAATCGTCTCACCGTTGGTCCCAAGTTGATTTCCATCAGTCCCATAACTTCACCCATATTTGCCACGTCGTCATCCAACTCAGTATGTCAGATCATCTTTACCGGCAGATAATGGATGGAAATCAGTATTGGGACCAACGGTGAGACGTTTTCAAAAGTTATGGGACCAAAGTTGCAACAAAAATAGTTATGGGACCAAATTGAGACCTTTGCCAAAGTTATGGGGAGTGGATCCCCTCCCGTTGCTTTTCTCTACCTTTCTCTCCCGTTCCTCCAATCCCAACCGCTCATTTGATCCAACGCATATGGAGTGAGCCACGTATGCAAAAATAAGTCACTCACTCTTATTTTTAATCCATGGGTCCCTTTCACACAGTATCTTCCACCTCCATTACTTCAGTTTCATTTTAATCAAACATTTGATTTCTTTGATGCGTTTATACCTGAGCAAATTAACGAAACTGAATTTAACTAGAAACGGGAGGCAATCTAGGGGTCAAGAGGTTCTGGTCCCATCATACAAAACAAAGTGTCTCTCCAATTAGCATATTTTGAACTCTACAGATCGAAGTTGCTTCTGAAATTCACCTTTTGATTCTCCACTCTGCTATAGAACTCTGCTTTCGCCACCTTAGGCACCTCGTGGAATCACGCGCCGCCACAAGGATCTTCTTCAACAAGTTCGCCGGAATCTTGTGATTTATGATCCGGAAAAATCCCACCGTCTCAGCGGCATGCTGGACTTGCGAAATGACGTTGGAGCGGCCTTCGGCAGTGGTTTTAAAGTCAATGATTGGAATACTGAATTATGTCTAAACCCGTTGAGCTTCGTCGGCGGCAATCTCTTCCGGCGACAGTACAAAATCCGTGGGAGCTTGGTTATGCCGGCATCACAGTACAACCTTGTAGTTGGTTCAAACGCAGCGTTGGAATAAAAATAAGAGTGAGTGACTTATTTTTGCATACGTGGCTCACTCCATATGCGTTGGATCAAATGAGCGATTGGGATTGGAGGAACGAGAGAGAAAGGTAGAGAAAAGCAACGGGAGGGGATCCACTCCCAAAGTTATGGGACCAAAGTTGCAACAAAAAAAGTTATGAGACCAAATTGAAACTTTTGCCAAAGTTATGGGACCAAAAGTGTACTTTAGCCTTATTAATTTGACCACCTGCATAAGCAAATACAAAGGCGTAAGGTTTATATAAAATAATGAATCATTCAAACTGAAATATCTATCCTCTATTGGCTTGTTATTTATTTTTGTGGGAAACATCATGCATGTCTCTCATTAGGTTATCGTACACAAAGGCACGCAATAGCTACAAAATAAGGAGAACACATATAACCATTTACTATTATATATATGATTTAAAAATATTTTTATAATCGTCTTTCAAACTTATATATATAACTAAAATATAATATTAAAAATAATAGAAAGTCATGAATTATTGAAAATTAAATAAATTTTCGTTATACAAATTATTATTTTAAAATAAAATATAATAAAATTTATTGTTTTATAATATTTTATAATTTATTTATATTTAGTAAACTACAAATGAGATTTACATACAATTTTATACATGAAAAATCCACTAAAAGTATATATGCATAGAGACACATACATATATAGGTTAGAATAATCCAGCTACGGGAATATCATTTTGAGTTGTTCCACCTCAAAATTCTGGCCAATCATCAACGTAAGGATTCCACAATGGCCCAAAATGTCTCCTTCATACAGCTATAAATTTCATTTGAAAGGATCCTATCTAGATTTATTCAGAAAAATAAAATCATGAAGTGCTCAAATTATTTTTTTTTTTCATATGCTATAATTCTCACAATTAATTTGAACTAATAATAGTTTATTTTTCTACCTAAAAACGTGTCTGTCTGCCTTACTCTCAAATTTGGACACTGCCGTGTCAACCTTAACAACTTTTCGTGGGTTGCTAACGTTGTTTATGAGTTGTGTCAATCACATATAATCTTGTCCTTACCTTCCTAATTAATTAATAGTTCAATTTTGTTATGTTTTTTTTCTAGGAATTCCAATTATTTGTAGGATTTTTTAATCAATTTTTAACATTTTATGTAAGCTTCAATTTAAAAATAATTCTCTTATTAATATTTGTACAGAAATTTCATCTGTCTTGTCATAGTTATAAGCCTTTTAGATTTATACAAATAATGGAGCATATTTGAACCAAAATATTATCATGAAGTTAGGATAGGCTTTCTTTTTTTGATACTCCAAAACATTAGAGTATGTATGATGTATGATAGGATAGGATTTCATGTAGGTTTTACGTATTCAAGTTACAATCAGTTGTTGTTCCAAAAAACAAAAGTTACAATCAGTTTTATACCAAAACTATCTTCTTCGTCTAATTTTGTTGGGCTTGATGACAAAAAAGACAATATCTTTCATTTTCTGAATCAGATATAAGGCCCTTGTATATTTTCTTTTTGCCTGAAAAGGCCCTTGTATATAAACTATGAAATTTCGGAGTAAAATTTTGCACATAAGGTGACAAAAAAGGCCACAGTTTTTATTGGGCCTCCCAAGCCCATTAATGAACAGATATGTTTACAACTTTCAAAGTTTTAATTATGGGTGTACAAAGGCTTGATTAGCTGGCCAATTTGGTCCGACCCAATCTTACTTTTTAACTCCAAACCCACCCAACCTTAAATATTCTCTCATTTATTATTAAACTTGAGATAGGCTCTCTCTCGACCAAAAAAAACAAAAAGAGATAAGCTCTCTCATTTTTCAACTGTAGTGACTTAAGATTCTTGAGTTTTAAAACTTGATAGTCAAACCTCTTGAAAAATCAGGCTAGATTACATAACACTATGATCCTCACCCTACGAAGCATAGACACTTCATTTTGAGGGCGTGTCGCCGTGTCAGTGTCCGACACCCGTACAACACCGACATGACACATATTCATAAATTTTAGAATATAAATCAGTTTTTTTGGAACTTTAACATGGCATACAAGAGAAAATAATAATAAATATGACATATATTATGAATATAAAATTGTAATTTTAAAATTTTTCATTATGAATATTTAATTATTTATATATATCTTATATTATATGGCTCCACCCCTTTCTGGTCGTCTATGTTTAAAACTATATAGTCTATGAAATTAAAAATAAGAGAAAATTTACTATTTAGTCTCTCTTTCTTTATTAAGTTAACAATTTAGTCCTTTATTTATTTTACATACATATTTGCGTGCCCGTTAGGGCACGCAAAGCCCCTAGTAAATATATATGCCTTTGACAGATTCGAATGCTTAGTAGTCCTCACCCCCATCATCTTCTTTTCAGCGATACTTGAGTCTTTACACTACTGTTCTGATTCTCATTCTCAGAAACCGAAGCTAACAAACACTACATACATACATTCACTGATAGTCTCTCGAAAACGACGGCGTAGTGTACTACAACTGCCTTGCTTGCATCATATGCCCTCGACTCTTGTTTCTTCTTCTTGTTCTACTTGGTGGAATCTCACCAGTCTAAAACCCTCAATTCTTCTTCGTCTTCCCTTTCTCACGACGATGAAGGATCGCCCTCCGCCTTCCTCCTATGGCAACGTTTATGTTCCGCCGCACCAGCGTCTTCGCTCCGTCGTTGTTGACTCCAAGCTCCGTCAAACCCAACCCACACTTTTAAACCCTACACCCTCCTCCAATGCTACTGCTACTGTTCCTCATAACTTGAATTCGCGCTTTGTTTCTGCTTACGATGACGGCGTCTCTGAGGAAGGCTCCGATCGTGAATTTGAGCCCGCTTCACTACCGGTGAGATTGTTTGTTTACGTAATTGGTGTTTCACTTTGGATTACTTGTTTCTGAGGAAGGATGATGAAGTGATATTTCGAATTTTAAGTTGCTGTGTAGTGTTTTAGTGCCGATCATTTTTTTTGTTTAATTGCTGGACCAGCATCATTTATGTGACCATTGTTAGTGGACTCAGTGGATGACTGATATAAGGTGTTATCCTGTTGGGTGAAGAGCAAAACATGAAATATTAGTCCTAAACATTTTAAGTTTGCAACCGGAATATGGTAGGTTTGGCGCTTGAATCACCTCACCTGTTCCTTATGGTTTAGGATTTGTGATACGAGAGTTAGCTAGCTAAAGGTAAAGCACTATAGAAGGCCTTGGGCTCTCCAACCTCAAAAGCTAGCTTTTGAGGTGTGGTAATCCTAAGGGCTTATACTCATATCAATTTGGCACAAGTTGTGTCACATGAATGTTTTATTTAACTTCGTTCTTTTTACTTGGTGATGCTCAGGCGCCTAGTGTTTGATGCTGTGCATGACATAATATAATGGGTGATTCTCGGAGTCCCTTTTTTCTTATTTTCTCTATATCACATTGGTTTGGCATTTTGCCTGTTAGTTGCAACTCACAACTAGCCTCTCTCTTTGTTTTCTATATTTGTATACTAGTATATCTTAAGTTTTCCTTAGTGCTGATAAATTTGCGGTCACTTTCTAGTTTCCTTGGAAAGGATAATCAGATTTAGGACCATCTATGCTCTACTAGTAGTTTGGGGTTGCATACTGTGATCTTGAACGTGTCACATATCTTATTTGATAAGATGGCTAGGATTCATTGTCGATAATAGTGTTGATTTTTATACAACATTGTTTGATTTTAATGTGAATTACTTTTTATATTTATTAAAAATTGTTTTTTGTTGTCTTGAACTTCGATTCTCAGAGTGCTTCGCCTAATGATAACACTGATGAGTGGAAGCAGAGATTCATCATGCTTTTAAATGCCAAGAATAGACAAGAGTTGATCTCCAGGGAGAAAAAAGATAGACGTGATTTTGACCAAATAGCAGTTGTGGCAAGCAGAATGGGATTGTATAGGTATAATTTCTACTTTCTGTTCTTTTTATTCCTTCATCTTTTCATCTTTTGACTATATTAACCCTTGTACCGCAAGTTGTGATATTTAATGTTGGGATCTTAATAACAATTATTTATGACAGCCATATGTATGCAAAAGTAGTTGTCTTCAGTAAGGTTCCACTGCCAAATTACAGATATGATTTGGATGATCGCCGGCCGCAGAGGGAGGTATATATAGTTTTTCATGATCTGCACTAAACTTTCATGTTGGATCTCAATACAGACATAAAATAAAAACTTCATGCAATACTTTCATGCATTGGAAAATCTATGTTTTCCTGGTCTCAGTACTGATGTAAGTATGTAACATAAAAACTGTTTGATTCTTTCCTTAGCAATACTTTCATGCATTGGAAAATCTATGCTCTCTCATTGAGAGAGTCTTAAGTAAAGCTTTCAGGAATTGACAGGTGAGCTTGCCTCTGACCATGATAAAAAGAGTTGACGCATATCTTAAAGAATACCTATCCCAAAAATCTGGGCTGAAGGAAAGCTGTTCGGATTTGTCATCCACAAGATCAAGCAGTAGTGGAAGTTTTGGTGCTGATGAAGGGCTCTTTGAGCAACCTGAGCTACTAGCCTCCAGTAAGGCTGTTGTAGAGAAAATTCTGTGGCGAAGAAGTGTGCAAATGCGTGAGCAGCAAAAAGCTTGGCAGGTTATCTTCCCATATATATATATAAAGGAGTATATGCTCTCATTCTGTGAAAAGCTACTGCTTGCTGTGATCTTTCTTTTTCTATTACTATTTATGCTTCAAAATTGAGGGTATATATTATTGGCAATTTCTTAAGTTTGCAAGATGTTATTAGTCTCCTTTAGTTGGGATAGCCCTAGCAAATAATTAAACATCCAGGAAGAGGTCAGTAACGGCTTGAATGTTCTTGATATTCCCTCATTTCAGGAATCTCCAGAAGGAAGGAAATTGCTGGAATTTCGTAGGACACTCCCTGCTTATAAAGAGAAGGAAGCAATATTATCAACCATTTCAAGAAATCAGGTTTGATGATATGCACGCATACATTTGTTTAGTTATTTGTGAGTAACATCTTGCAATTTTCTTTATCTTGGGCTCCGTATTAGAAATACACTACTTAGTTTGACACAATATATACATATATAATATATTTAAATATTAGTTGTAGTATAGGATTTCTGTGATATAAATTCTACCACGCAGCCTGGTTATGTTCTGGTGGATGCATCTAGATATGATTTTAAATTTTAAATTTTAATTATTTTTTTTTGTTATTTTAAATTGTATAATTCTATGCTTTGTTTTGTATTCACTGGTTTCTGGGAGTTATATAATTTAAAAGCAGTGCCTGGTCTTAGACCCTTTGTTTAACTTTTTTGTTTTTTTTAAAAAAAAAAAACAATTTCTCTTTAGCCCCAATCTCAAAACTCAAAATTCAATTGTCAGTTCTTTTGTCATAATTTGCAGGTTGTCATCATCTCCGGTGAAACAGGGTGTGGCAAGACAACACAAATTCCTCAATTCATTTTGGAATCTGAGATAGACTCAGTTCGTGGAGCTCTTTGTAATGTTATATGCACACAGCCTAGACGCATTTCAGCCATATCTGTTTCTGAGAGAGTTGCCTTTGAGAGAGGAGAGAAATTGGGTGAATCTGTTAGTTTCTCTGCTGTTGACAATACCTATTTAATTTGTTTGCCATCTTACCCATTGCTTTTTTCCCTATTGTTTTTTATTAGTTATAATTATTTTGGAATTTAAAATCTCTAATCTATCTCTTTGGCTTTCTTCCTCAAAGGTTGGATATAAAGTTCGATTGGAGGGAATGAAAGGGAGGGATACCCATCTTCTTTTTTGCACCACTGGCATATTATTAAGAAAATTGCTATCTGATAGAAACTTAAAAGGTATAACACATGTTATTGTGGATGAAATTCATGAGCGGGGGATGAATGAAGGTAGAATTCTGATCTTCTCCGACTTTTGTTTTCTGAATTCTGAGCCTAAAATGTGTATATTCACTTGCTTGAATTTCTTTTGCCAGATTTTCTGCTTATTGTTCTTAAAGATCTCCTTCCCCGCAGACCAGAATTGAGATTGATTTTGATGAGTGCTACACTAGATGCGGAGCTTTTCTCTTCATATTTTAATGGAGCTCCAATTTTGAATATTCCGGTGTGTTACAGTAACTGGATCTTGAATATTTGTAATTTTGTATTTTCTTAGTTCCATTGATCAAGTAAAAAGTTTGATAATCTGACATAATCTTAAACTTGTTCCCTGTGGGGTTTTTTTATTATTTTCTTTGTGTGTGAGGGGTGGGTGGGGGGGAATCATAGAGTGGAAAGCAAGGAAGTTATTAAAAATCTTCTCCGTAGTTATGCTTCTCCATCATGTTTGTGCGCTGAATATTTTACGGATCATAGAGCATTGGATAGGTGAATATGAAAATTTAAACTGAAGGTTTTAAAGTGAATAATAGAATATTTGTGAAGTCAATGAACTGGTTGGAGGGATGATTAAAAGGAATTGGAGCCATTAAGGGAGGTTATTGGTGCAAGCTAGGTTTAACGACAATTAAGAAGCGACTAAAATTGCTCAGTAGTTGATGCAGATAATTCCAAGTTTTTCTACTTCCTACTTTAGTTCTGAGAATGTTGGAGGTTACTCTCATTTTTCTTTATCTACTTAGTATCATATGGTTGGGGAAATAATGAAAGGGGCGGATGGTGGACGTTCTCTAACATACTCTTTTTTGCCGATAGAAAGGATAATTTTTTTGCTTGTATGTTTGAATATAACTATCATAGAAAAGTTTATTGAAACACACCTTAGGTGGTCTGGTCATGTACAATGAAGGCCTTTGGAAGCTCTAGTACGTAGATTAGACCAAATGGGTGAGAGCCGAATAATTCGAGGAAGGGAAAAATTAAAACAAAACTATTTGGAAAGATCTATTCATTAATAACTCAATTGTGGAAATGTGCATAGACAGAACACGTTGGTGTCAGCCGATCCCACCTAGTGGGAAAAAGGTTTTGATTGTTGTTGTTGTTGTTGTTGTTGTATGTTTGGATGTAACTGAAGATTAGCAATTTGGTGCCAAAAGCTAAAATACCTCCCTCTTGGTTTATTTCTTTTTTAGGGATTCACATACCCAGTCAGAACTCATTTTTTGGAGAACATTCTGGAAATGACGGGATACAGTTTAACTCCTTACAATCAAATTGATGATTATGGTCAAGAGAGGGTGTGGAAATTGAACAAACAGACCCCAAGAAAGAGGAAAAGTCAAATTGCCTCTGCTGTAGAGGTATAGGAGAATTCTCAATTTCATAATTACAGTTTCAGTATCTCTTAACGTTAATTCCTTTTTTGAAATTTTTAACCAGGACGCAGTAAGAGCTGCTGATTTTAAAGATTACAGTCCCCAGACACAGGAATCTTTGTCATGTTGGAATCCTGACTGTATTGGTTTTAATCTCATAGAACATATATTGTGTTATATATGTGAGAATGAAAGCCCTGGAGCTGTTTTGGTTTTTATGACTGGTTGGGATGATATAAGCTCTCTGAAAGAGAAGCTCCTGGCGCATCCTATCTTAGGAGATACAAGTCGAGTTTTGTTGCTTACTTGCCATGGATCAATGGCTACTTTGGAGCAGGTAATGTTGTTTCTGTTGATGATACCTTGTTTTGTATTTGATTTAGAAAGTTGCATGTCTGTCCGTTTCTGAAATTAGGAAAAAAATATTCACTCTTCTCGCACCAGCACTATGTATTTTTTTTTTGTCAAAACAGTATTACATGATCCAATCCCCTAGCCTCAGTGTCTAAAGAATTCTTTTCAAGGTTTTATTGAATGGATAGCCTGGCATTGAAAGCATGTGTGCTTTACCTTCCTGTTTATAAAATAATGCTTATGTAGATTTTATGCTGATTATGCAGAAGTTAATATTTGAAGAGCCTGAAGATGGAGTAAGGAAAGTAGTGCTAGCAACAAATATTGCTGAAACAAGTATTACAATAAATGATGTTGTTTTTGTTCTTGACTGCGGAAAGGCAAAAGAATCATCTTATGATGCACTGAACAATACTCCTTGTTTGCTTCCCACCTGGATCTCTAAGGTTTCTGCTCAGCAAGTAAGGTTATGTTCTGGTTGATTGTTTATAGCTGTAATTGTTATTTTGTAATGCATTCAATATAATCAAAAACTGGTTTTGCCCCAATTTGTGCAAACTTTCAGTTCAACTTTTGACAGCCAAGCAGGTTGAATGCAGTGGACACCGAACTATTGATTTTATACAAAGTTATAGAACTGTTTTTAACAATTTTCTGGATCTGTTGTGCTACATTCTGACTTAACTCATATTAATGCTGTTGATGTTGGAAGAAGAGTGGCTGTTAGTTCTACAAGTCTAGTAAGCATGAATCTTGTGAGAAATATGAACATGGGCAAATTGTGTGGAGTTTGACAAACATGCTTTAATTCATCTTACTCATCACTGAGAACGTAAACAAACATGGAAATCAAATGGTTTGGATAAACAAGAGGCTATGATCAAGTCTCATTGATTTTCAATTTTTATTCCTGATTATTGATCAACAAATATTTAGATGTAATTGCTACATTGTATGCTTCAAATATTATATTATAAATTGACTTTTTATTATTTAAGACCTAATCAAAGTCTTAATGTAGTTTTATGACATTTTGATGTTGATTTCATATTCTCTGTCCTTACCCTAATTTATTTTTCTAGAGAAGAGGAAGAGCTGGCCGTGTTCAACCAGGAGAATGTTACCATCTCTATCCTAGATGTGTATATGATGCTTTTGCAGAGTATCAATTGCCAGAAATTCTTAGGACACCTCTGCAATCTCTATGTCTGCAAATCAAGAGTTTAAAACTTGGAAGTATATCTGAATTCTTGTCTAGGGCTTTGCAGTCTCCTGAGATTCTTGCGGTAAAGATAAATTTGATACCTTCAATCAGTGTTATCTTAAACCTTCTACATTTCATTTACATCTTTCTTTTATGAAATATTTCTGAAATGCATTTGTGTTGAATATTTGTATGTAGTATGCGTGTCACACTTTGATTTAATTATTATTTATTCATAGGTGCAAAATGCAGTTGAATATTTGAAAGTGATTGGGGCTTTGGATGAGCATGAAAATCTTACTGTTCTTGGTATGTTGATCCCCTTATGCTTATGGAAGTCTTGCTAATATATTTGTTCATATCTGTGAGCCTCATAGTTGGTCTTTAACTACAGGGCGCTATTTGACAATGCTTCCAATGGAACCCAAACTTGGCAAGATGCTCATTTTAGGTTCCATCTTTAATTGTCTGGATCCCATATTAACTGTTGCTGCTAGCCTTAGTGTGAGAGATCCTTTTCTAACACCATTGGATAAAAAGGATGTAAGTTGGTTTTGTTTTAAATTGTTTTGAGATTATTTCAAAGCTATTCCTTTTTGTAAAATGTCAATATGGTTTTATTTTGTGATGAACATGTGTCTTATCTAATAATTTGGTCATTTTTTTCCATTGCTTCTATTGTTTAGACACCAAATTCAATTGAAGTTTTGCCATAAAACTTAAGATGTCTTAAAATCTATTCAAATTTAAGCCTTTTCTTTTGATTATGTGCATATGTAAATATGCTGGAAATGTCAAATGTGTGGAGAAAAGAAGTCAGAAGCAACATTGTATGTTTTTTCTTGATGTCAGTGAGCTTTTGAGTGGAAGCAGAATATGTTCTGGCTTGCAACTAATTGCTTGATGTCATGATTATGAACTGAAATTTATTGGTATATCAAACATCTTCGTTGCAGCTTGCAGAGGCAGCAAAATCTCAATTTTCTCGTGATTATAGTGACCATCTTGCACTTGTTAGGGCTTATGAGGGCTGGAAAGATGCTGAAATAGACCTTGCGGGGTATGAATATTGTTGGAAAAATTTTCTTTCAGCACAATCAATGAAAGCTATTGATGCTCTTCGACGAGAGTTCTTCTCCCTGCTTAAGGATATTGGATTAGTTGATAGTAACACTGCCAGCTGCAATGCATGGAGCCATGATGTGCATCTTATCCGGGCTATTATTTGTTATGGCCTATATCCTGGAATTTGTTCTGTTGTGGTATGATCTAGTATCGACATAAATAATGTATATTTATTGTAAAAAAGCCTTCTTCAAACTGTTTAAAATCAATTAACTACATGAAGATGTAAATTTTGTAGATACTTATGTTGAAAGATTACTAAAGAGTTCTAATGCAATTTCACTTGCAGCATAATGAGAAGTCATTTTCACTGAAAACAATGGAAGATGGCCAAGTGCTACTATATTCAGTAAGTTATTGTATTGAAGACTTTATAACTTGCAGCTGGTTGTGGAACTGTATAACTTGTGCAATTTTTTTGTGCTGCCTTCTAAATATTTCCCTTCTATTTTTCAACTTTGTGTCCATTCCATCTGTCTAGAACTCAATTAATGCTCGAGAAACAAAAATTCCATATCCTTGGCTAGTTTTTAACGAGAAGATAAAGGTGAACTCAGTTTTTCTCCGTGATTCAACAGCTGTGTCTGATTCAGTGTTGCTTCTTTTTGGCGGAAGCATCTCAAAAGGGGAATCTGTAAGTTCCTACATTTTTTTTTTATTTTTTTTGTTCTCATGAACATGATACAGCCTCATAAGACATTTTTTGTATTAAATTCAATGGAAAACTTAGTCAAGTAATTTGTATGGTATGGTAGGAGGGGCACTTGAAAATGTTGGGAGGATATCTGGAGTTCTTCATGAAACCTGCTGTTGCTGACTTGTACCAGATTATAAGGAGAGAACTTGATGATCTCATTCAAACCAAGGTAGGGTACTTGAAAACTTAATGCAAATGCTGGTAAAGTTTTGTTTTGGTAGTGTTCTTTGGGCCAATCTACCTTGATGAAGATAAGTAGATAACATCTTTTGTGAATGCACACTGTTGGATATCGCAGCTACTGTTTCCAAGAATGGACATACACTCATTTCACGAGCTCCTTTCTGCTGTTCGGTTGCTGATTTCTGAAGATCAATGTGAAGGAAGATTTGTATTTGGCCGTCAGGTCCTCAAATCTTCAAAGCCACCTGTGATGGCCTCACAGTCAGCATTGGGTTCAAGGACTGAAAGTGGACCCGGGGGTGATAATTCTAAAAGTCGGCTTCAAACATTGCTTACAAGGGCTGGATATGCTGCACCCTCCTACAAGACTATGCAATTGAAGAACAATCAATTCCGAGCTATGGTGGAGTTTAATGGAATGCAAATAATGGGCCAACCTTGTAATAATAAGAAAACTGCAGAAAAGGATGCTGCAGCTGAGGCTCTTCAGTGGTTGGTGGGAGGAAGGCAAACCGGCAATGAATACGTCAATCATGTGTCAACATTGCTGAAGAAAAGTAAAAAGGATCATAATTGAGCAATCGTCCGGAACGAGATAGCTGGAAAAACAATGGATCCCAAATTGAAAGTTTTTAACCAATCAATGTGGTTCCACTTCCTCCACCCCTCGTCCTTTTCGAGACGAACAGAATGATGTCAATGTTGGCTGGCACATTATAGATCTGCAGCTGTAAGCAAATTTGCATCACAAAAGCCATATACAGCCGAGTTTTTATTCAGCAGAGAATTAAATTGAGGTTGTAAAAAGGACTCAAGAAAACCATCTGTCAAGGCTTGAGGGGATGATGCATAATAGATGGTCATTGATGGAATCTCTTTGATGAGCTCAAAAGCATTCGTGACTAATTGTAGGACTCATAATGGAATTGTTGTTCCTGGTTTCCGTAACTTTGATACCAGAGTTTTTGTGTATAGTCTCTGTTTATGGGTATTTTGAAGTCTAATGTCCATGGGAACACAAGTCCTGTTGTATTTTGGGGAAGCAAATGAGCATGAAATGATATTTGTATGGTTTTGGTCTTTTGGATGTATGAATCGTTGAAAGTCGAACGAAATTAAAAGATCCTTTGAGTAAACATTGTTTCTACGAAAGATCCTTTGTTTAACGTTAGAACTTAGAAGCTATTGAGTGTCTATGTGAGTATATAAGAATATTCGCATCATGTTTAACAACATTCGCATCAAGTTTTGCCGTCGGGACTATACGATGAAAGATTAACAGCATTCGCATCAAATTCTACTTAGGGTGGCAATCTCAACTCAACCACAAAATTAACCCAGTTCAAATTTTGTGTCAAAACTCAAAACTATGTATTGTCATGGATGATGGGATTATGAACTTCACAAGTTTTTGCAAAAATTATAAAATGTCCCTAAATAATTTCAAAATTTACAAAAATGTCCTCGAATCATAACATTTGAGGATTAAACTGAAAATTATAAAACATTTGAGGTCAAATTGTAATTTTAAAAAATATTGGAAAAAGGGTAAAATCACAGATTAGTGTTACAAAAGTGTGTTTAGGGGAAGGAATATGAACTTCACAATTTTTTGCAAAAATTACAAAATGTCCTTAAATATTTTCAAAATTTACAAAAATGTCCCTCGATCATGATATTCGAGGACTAAAATGAAAATTTCAAAAAACTTTTGGGGTCAAAATGTAATTTTTAAAATTATGAAATAGTGTGAAAATTTTAGATTAGCCCAAAATCTGAAATAAAAATGCAATTTATTCCTAAATCTAAATAATTAAAATTTATTCTCGTTAAATAGTTTACAAATTAAATAATTAATCTTTAATTTTATTAAATAATTTAATTAATACAAATATTTTAAGATGGGTAGGATTGGGTCGACCCTTAAATTTATGGGTCATGAATCATGATCCATTTTTTTTTTTAATATTATCTCATAACCCATTTAACAAATATAAACGCGTCATAAATTGGTCAATGACCCAACCATTTAGAACTCAATCCAATCTAACCATTAGCCACCCCTATGTTTTACCGTCGGGACTATATGCATTTACTATTGGAGATTATGGAGCAAAACGCAGCGGAAAAGATAAAATTAAAAATTTTTACAAAACCTTATAATCTCCTCCATAGGATCCACTACTTGTGTTTATACCAGTGAGATAAGATGTTTACCAAAATCACGAATGCTTGGATGATTGCAATTCCAAGAAGTCCACAGACTTGTGTCCTTCCTCTGCCGGTGATCCACACGAACAGTTTGGCAGATACTCAGGTGCTAGCCTCTAATCTCTTCTCCAAGATATTATGGGAACCGATCTACAATCTTGGAATTTCAAGAACACTTCTTGAAATATCCAAGAACAAGTGGCTCACAACCAAGAACAAACTTCTTGGCCACACTTATCTAGGGTTTTCGCCTCTCCTCACTCTCACACCTAACTCGCCCTTTTATCCCTAAGTTTTAGGGTTCACGAAACCCTCTCTCTTCCTTCTTTAGAATAGACGACCTTCTCCTTTTTTTTCTCTCTCTTAGGGTTATGCGACTTTATGTGCTTTTATAGAGTCTCATTCCACAAATTAGGAAGTTATAACCAACTTATTAATTTCCTTAACAAATTGAATTAAAATATTACCCTGATATCTTAATTCAAATTTAAATCTTGAATTCAAACTAAAAAAAATCATATTTCATTAATTAATTCAAGAGTGAGACGCCACCTCATGTTATCTTTCAATATTAGAGAATTTAATAAATCAATAATCCTCTAACTCTTAGGAGACTTAGTCAATTCAATATTCCCTAATATTTTAAACAAGAATTCAATTGTAAATAGATTAATCAAATTAACTATTTAACAATTAATATATTTAAACTTGTCTAACAAATTTAATTATTACAAATGCAGATTTTATTTAAGCCAAGACTTCATGTCCTAAGACATTCAACTATGTCTTAAATTGTGTCACTAAAGTGACTCACGAATTAAACCCTAATTCGTGTCCCATTACAGTATCTTGATCCTGCTCATGTGTCACCCAGCAGGCCTCTTGTGAAATTGGCAGCAAGCCATCTCCATGACTCACAAGTCGAGAGCGGACTCTAGCAAGTCATCACGACTTCCCAAAACACGTGAGTTATCGTTTTAACATCAACGACTTAACCTTAGTACCACCTTGTCTTAATTCTATTGTCACACGATATTTTGGTCATGGATTGTTGGAGATTGTGCCCTAGGGCCAATCATTTTGTGTATATGTTTTGAACATATGGATTAATTTATGGAGATAAATTAATGTGTTATCATATTATTAGCATGCTTACTATGATAGCGTCCTTGATTAGTTATGAGATAATTAATCTAAATTCGTCCCTGGTCGATTATTCTCGTGGGAGCGAGAATGAACTAAGACCAGCATGACCTCAATGTATGGAGATGCATGCACTAGATGCTTTACGAGAGTCATGGTGCAATTACGTAAGGGGTTACGAGTTGCTGGACATGACCCGGAGAGTCCTGCATGGGTTTAGTCATTAGCTTAGTCTCTCCTATACACCTGTCACGATGCCTTAGACCTGAGGTCTTCATTATTCTGGCGTTGTAGTTGTTAGACTTTGGCCTAGTCTAACGTTGCCCGTAGCAGGGCAGCCATAAGGGCTAGGTACGGGTTTGGTTGATTGCAGTGCTGAGGGATGTGGTAGGCCAAGATGGGATTTTGTCCCTCATATATATATATATATATGAGAGATATCTAACTGGCGCCCTCGATGAGTCTGTCCAAGGAATGTGTGGCCACACTGGGAAATGGGACTTACTCAGGAAATCGAGAAAGTTGAGGTTTGGATTATGGATGACTTTCCCGTGCCTAATCCATGACCAAGATATCGTGCGACAAAAAGGGTCTATGACTAGGAAGTACTAAGGTTAAGTCGGTTTCGATAAAAACGATAACTCACGTATTTTGGGTAGTCGTGATGACTTGCTAAAGTCCGCTCTCGACTTGTGAGTCATAGCGATGGCTTGCTGCCAACTTCACGTGAGGCTTGCTGGGTCACACATGAGCAGGATCTGGAGACCGCTTAAAGGGACACGAATTAGGGTTAATTCGTGAGTCACTCCGGTGACACAATTTAAGACATAGCAAAATGTCTGGGACATAAAGTCTTGTCTTAAATAATATCTACGGTTGAGATATTTAAATTTGTGAGACAAGTTTAAGTATATTAATTGTTAAATAGTTAATGGGATTAATCTATTTACAATTATAATATTAGGGAAAATAAATCAGATAAGGTTCCTAAAAGTTAGGATATTATTGATTTATTAAATTCTCTAATATTAGGACAAATATGATAGAGGGTGGCGCCTCTTTAAAGGGATTTTAATTAATAGAAATGTTTTATAATTAAAGTCATGAGTTTGAATTCAAAAGATTTGATATAGATTTCAAAAGATTTGAATCAAAGATATT
Organism: Chamaecrista fasciculata; assembly: GCA_003254925.1. Lineage (NCBI taxonomy): Eukaryota > Viridiplantae > Streptophyta > Magnoliopsida > Fabales > Fabaceae > Chamaecrista > Chamaecrista fasciculata. The sequence goes on from QANZ01007510.1 coordinate 47,317, forward strand.
AGGGTAATATCTTAACTCAAAATCTTTGGAAGATATTTAGTTCCTAAGAGTTAGGAATGTTTTTGATTTATAAAATTCCAAAGAGATTTAAGGGGAATGGCGCATTGCACTTGTGGGTCCCAAGGGAAGATTTGATCTTCCATTTGATTCTCAAAGATTGCAATTTGAATTTGAATTGAAATATTAAGGTAATATTTTAATTGAGAATTCAAGTCCTAAAATTATAATATTATTGTAATCTTATAATTTTATAATTTGATAATCCTATAATTTAGGGATTCCCTAATTATAATTATCAAAAATTCCCCTACACTATAAAAGGACCAAGCAAGTCGGCTTGGCTAACCTAATTTCTCATTAGTGTGATTTTGTTTTCTTCCTTTGTGAGACAAGAGAAGAAAACTCGCCATTCTCAAAAGTGTGACTAGAGAGGGAAAATCGCACAACTCCATAGCTAGAGAGAGAAACTCGAATTTCTCCAAGAGTGAGAGAGGAATCGAGTTGTCTTGTTGCTAGGGTTTTGAGAGGAAAAACAAGAAGGAGTTCTTGTTGTTTTGCGCCACCTATCTTTCAAAGTCCAAGAAAGTGTTCATGAATTTTGAGAACTGTAGATTTGAGTTCCCTTGTTCTTTTGGTGAAAGGAACAAAAGGCTAGCACCTTGGTGCCAACAAACTGCTCGTGTGGATTACTGGCGGAGGAAGGACGCTTCAAGTGTACTTCTCAGAAACGCACCGTTCAACCGGACCGATTAGAACCTTGAGGTATAACTCTATCCTTCACCGGTTTAAATTCAGCTAGCGGATCCGTAGGGAAATCATGTTTGGTTTTTTGCGCCTTGTTTTAATTAATTTTAATTTTTCCCGCTTCCGCTGCGCCGTGATTTCCCAACATGGATAAGGCATGGGAAAGTCATCCTTGTAATCCAAACCATAACTTTCTCGATTCCCTGAGTGAGTCCCATTACCTTGTGTGGCCACACATTCCTTGGACAAACTCATCGAGGGGCCCAGTCAAATATCTCTCAACTTAATGAGGGATAAAATTCCTTATTGGTCAACCACATTCCTCAGCACGACAAACAACTAAACCCGTACCTAGCCTGTATGGCTACCCTATTACGGGCAACGTTGGACTAGGCCAAAGTTCAGCATCTACAACGCAAGAATAATGAAGACCTCAGGTCTAAGGGCATCGTGACAGGTGTACATGAGAGACTAGCTCATGACTAAACCCATGCAGGACTCTCTGGGTCGGTCCAGCATCTTGTAACCCTTTACATAATTGCACCATGACTCTCGAGAAGCATCACATGCGTGTATCTCTATACACTGAAGTCATGCTGGTCTTAGTNATACACCGAGGTCATGCTGGTCTTAGTTCATTTACGTTCCCACGTGAATGATCGACCAGGGACAGTTTTAGATTAATTATCCTATGATAACAACATAATTTATCTCTATAAATTAATCAAAAATATATGTTCAAACAATAACACATAAATAAAATGATTGGCCCTAGGGCACAATCTCCATCNGTTCATACATATAAAATGATTGGCCCTAGGGCACAATCTCCATCAAACTCCCACTTGCACTAGGTACAATCATTAATCAAACTGTTCGTACACTAGGTACATTGATCAATGTGTCTAATCCCCATCGACGTTACATGCCGTTCATGTATGACCCGGGGCTCCTTGGCTTGTGCAATAGCACCGCTATTGTCACAATACAAGGTTATAGGATTAGCAATGGTCGAAATCACACCAAGCTCAGTAATGAACTTACTAATCCATACAGCATCCTTCGCTGCATCTGATGCTGCTAATATACTCTGCCTCCGTTGTAGAATCAGCAATCGTGCTCTGCTTGGAACTTTTCCAACTCACGCTGCCACTGTCCAGGAGAAACACTTATCCAGACTGTGACTTAAAATCATTTTGGTCGGTTTGAAAACTGGCATCTGTGTAACCAATTACACATAGCTCTTCATCAGTTCCACCATAAACCAAGAATTCATCCTTAGTCCTTCTCAAGTACTTAAGGATGTTTTTGACAGCGGTCCAATGATCCGCACCAGAGTCTTGTTGGAACCGGCTCGTCATACTAAGGGCAAACGACACATCTGGCCGAGTACACAACATAGCATACATGATGGATCCTATTGCCGAAGCATAAGGGATGCCACTCATGCGCCCTCGCTCATCAAGTGTCTTGGGACACTGATTCTTGCTCAGGACTTAACCATGATTCATAGGTATGAATCTCTTTTTGGAATCCTGCATACTGAACCGTTTCAGTACCTTATCCAAGTATGTACTCTGACTTAATCTAAGAAGCCTTCGAGATTTATCTCTATAGATCTTGATGCCTAGAATGTAAGCAGCTTCTCCTAAGTCCTTCATCGAGAATGATTTTCCCAACCAAGATTTCACAATCTCCAAGGTAGGAACATCATTTCCAATGAGCAATATGTCATCGACATAAAGCACCAAGAACACAATCGTGCTCCCACTAACCTTCTTGTAAACACAAGGCTCATCAGGGTTTTGCAAGAAGCCAAACTCTTTGACTACCTCATCAAAACGATGATTCCAACTCCGGGATGCTTGCTTCAATCCATAAATGGATCTCTGAAGTTTGCACACCTTCTCTGGTTCCTATGGACATACAAACCTCTCAAGTTGTGTCATGTACACATCTTCGGGCAGCCTTCCATTAAGGAATGCTGTTTTGACATCCATTTGCCATATCTCATAGTCATAATATGCGGCTATGGCAAGGAGGATCCTAATGGACTTGGCCATTGCAACTGGGGAAAACGTTTCATCATAGTCAATACCATGACGGAACCCCTTTGCAACTAGCCTGGCCTTAAAGACATTAACGTTGCCATCTATGTCGGTTTTCTCTTTGAAAACCCACTTGCACCCTACGGCTTTAACACCTTCAAGTGGATCGACTAAGGTCCATACCTTATTGTCGTACATGGATTGCATCTCTACCTTCATGTCTTCAACCCATTTTTCAGAGTTGGGACCCACAATAGCTTCTTGATAGGTGGTAGGCTCACTACGCTCCATGAGCAACACATCCATGTTCTCAGTCATCAAAACTCCATATCTTTGAGGTTGAGAACGTGTTCTATCAGACCTTCGTGGTCCTTGTGCTACTAGAGGAGCTTCCACAACGTCTTGTGGCTCTTCTCTAGTTTCCGTCTGCACCTCTAGAGTGTCTTGTGGATCTTGAACCTCTTCAAGATCTATCTTACTCCCACTGTCTCTTTTGGAGACAAAATCCCTTTCTACAAAGAATCCATTTCTGACTACAAACACTTTGTTGTCAGATGGGTAGTAGACATAATACCCCCTGTTTCCTTGGGGTATCCCACAAAGAAACACTTTAGAGATTTGGGAGACAGTTTATCATTAGGTTGTTGCTTAACATAAACTTCACATCCCCAAACCTTGAGGTAAGACAAACTGGGCCTCTTCCCAGTCCATATCTCATATGGTGTCTTCTCAACTGCCTTAGACGGAACATGGTTAAGTGTGAATGCAGCAGTTTCTAGAGCATGCCCCCAAAAGGATGGAGGAAGAGCAGCCTGACTCATCATAGATCGGACCATATCTAATAAAGTTCGGTTCCTCCTCTTAGAAACACCATTCCACTGTGGAGTTCCAGGAGGGGTAAGTTGTGACACTATCCCACAACTTCTAAGATGATCAATAAACTCTTGGCTCAAATACTCGCCTCTTCGATTGGATCGGAGGACTTTGATTTTCTTGCCAAGTTGGTTCTCTACTTCACTTTGAAATCATTTGAACATTTCAAAAGACTCTGACTTGTGCTTCATTAGGTAGACATGGTCATACCTACTAAAGTCATCAGTGAACGATATGAAGTATGTGTAACCACCCCTAGCTTGAGTACTCATGGGTCCACATACATCACTATGTATGATTTCGAATAAGTCAGGTGCTCTCTCACTGTGGCCAGTGAAGGGCGCCTTTGTCATTTTACCGAGTAAACAAGATTCGCAAGCATCATATGATTCAAAATCAAATGAGCTTAGAAGTCCATCCTTATGGAGCTTCTCTAGGCGTTTCTCATTTATATGGCCTAAACGACAATGCCAAAGGTACGTAGGATTTGATTTGTTAATCTTCATCCTTTTGGTATCAACGTTATAGATATTGTTATCGTGTTGTCGTTCTAATTTTAAGACGTAATGATTATCTTGAAAATCACCATAAGAAAATAAAACATTGTCTTTATAAATAGAACACCTTCCATTGTCGTTAAAACATGTAAAACCTTCCTTATCCAAATAAGAAAGGGAAATAATGTTTGAACTCAATGAAGGTACATAATAACAATTACTCAAAATGAAAATAAGCCCAGAGGGCAACAAAAGCTCGTATGTTCCCACAGCAACGGTGGCAACTCTTGCTCCATTGCCTACGCGCAGGTCCACCTCGCTTCTGTCCAGCTTTCTACTATTTTTAAGACCCTGCACATCTGTACAAATGTGAGAATCACATGCTGTATCTAATACCCAAGTGCTTAAAGTAGAAAAGTGAACGTCTATAACGAAGATACCTGAAGTAGAGATCTCACTGCTCTTCTTCTTCCTTTGGTCTTCCAAATACAATTTGCAATTTCTTTTCCAATGTCCTGACTTTTTGCAGAAAAAGCAAATTGCATCCTTTGAAGTCTTCCTCTTCTTGGCAGGTTGTGGGTTAGGCTTGTTCCCTGGCTTGGTCTCACCAACTGAGGCTTTACCCTTCCTCTTTCCTTTGCCCATCCCTTTCCCCTGGTTTTTCTGAACCATCAAGACTGCATCAGGTGCCTTTTTAATGGATGCCTCAGCAGTCTTGAGCATCCCATGCAGCTCAGAAATTGATTTCTCCATTCCGTTCATATTGAAGTTCATGACAAACTGGTCATAACTTCTAGGCAGCAAGTTTATGATCAAATCCGTCGCAAGCTCTGAAGTAATGGGAAATCCCAGCCTACTAAGGTGATATATGTACCCCTTCATCTTCAAGTCATGGGTACTAACGGATGCACCTTCAGCCATCTTGCAAGAGTGTAGAGCCTTAGTGGTCTCAAACCTCTCTTGCCTAGCCTGCTGCTGGAACATTTCCTTGAGATGTGTGACCATCTCAAAAGTCGTCAACGTTTCCAAGTTCTTTTGCAATTCTGGAACCGTCGTGGCTAGCATCAGGCAAGCAACGTCCACAGAGTCATTGAAGTGCTTCTCATAAGTAGTTCTTTGAGCTCTTGGAGCATCGTTGGCAGGCTCTTCAGGGGAAGGGTTTTCTAGGACATAAAGCTTCCTTTCTTGGGTGAGAACAATTCTCAAATTACGAAACCAATCAAGGAAGTTCGTCCCATTTAACTTATCCTTCTCAAGGATAGATCGCAGTGATAACGCTGAACTTATATTGTTTGCCATGATTCTACAATTAAGATAAGAAAGTTAATTAGCAAAAAGGTTCACCATTTTATAAAACCCAGCAAAATTATTATTAGTGGCTAAGACCCATATTTCACCAAAGATTACCTTCGCTTGGGCGATAATGCAACCTTAGGTTATTTAGGTAGGTAACTCTTTACCAATCACATCACATGTGACTCTTAGATCGTTATGGGACTGTATCATCGTATGATACTTATTATGACATGTTTATCCCATCTAATGCCTTGAGGTCCAAATCCGATTTGATAACCTCATTAAGTCACACAACAAAACTTGTGAATGGCCAAACTCAAAACAATGAGGCGAAAGCCCAACTCTATATCATCAAGGCCCATTAAACACGTGTAGCTTGGGCTATCACCGCATCCAATAAACCAAGATTTCAATAAGGCACTGCGTTGAATCTTCCATTCACCCGTGTCTCCTCAAGATAAAAGTAGATACGTATAGCTTGGGCTATCACCACTCCACAATGATCACGATTTTAACAGGGTGTTTTATTAATGGCATTAAAACTTAAGATTTTATAAGGGTTCAATTTTTGGTTCAATTTTAAATTCAATTTTAAAATTAAACGAGTGTGCCAAGTGTTTATCCCCTTGTATCACATACATATAAACACATGCACGAATTATGTATCTTATACAAAATCCTACGCTCGTATCGAATACGTGGTTGTGCGTACAAAACATAAAATTTGCATGTTAAAATCGTGACCCCGAAACATGCATCTAGCGCCAATTTGTATCTCATACAAAAACTAAATGCATAAAATAACCGTGTTTAGATATGACTCATCTACCCTAAATTCCCTCAAGCCAATGAGAGAATCTTTCTAAAAGAAAAAGAAAAATTACATTGGGAAACCTCATTTGAACATATGAGGGGAGTGAGGTGAGAAAAGAAACTACATCCAGAATTTAGGGAGACGACACGCAGGCCGTATTAACCAAAATAAAACCTAGAGCCATATCCAACACCGTACTCAAACATACATGAACAATTTCACATATACATTAAACAAAAAAAAAAACGACTTTGATTGTGTTCAATTAGGGGTTGTGCAATTAACATGTCTTCTTGAAAACTAAGTCTTGCATCAATAATTCAAAATTCAAGAATCATATTCAAGAAGCTGAATTCATTGACCCAAAATTTATAAATTCACAATTTATAATTTTCGGCCAAGACCTATACTTTTCAAGAAAATTTTTAATCAATCAAATTGACTACCTTATGTATCTAATACATAAATTTGCACCATTCTTAGATTAGGTTAAAATCGTGTGGTGGATAATCGCAAAAATTTGAGCATACCGAATGAAAAACGGTAAACATACAAACATACATCAACATGTATATTCACAAAACTAGCATAAACACAAAGTTAGCGTGACTCTGATACCACTGTTGGAGATTATGGAGCAAAACGCAGCAGAAAAAGGTAAAATTAAAATTTTTTACAAAACCTTATAATCTCCTCCACGCGACCAACCCTTTGTTGTAGAATCAGCAATCGTGCTCTGCTTGGAACACTTTCCAACTCACGATGCTACCGTTCAGGAGAATCATGTATCCATACTGCGATTTATCTTGGTAGGTTTTGGAAAACGGGCACCTGTGTAACCCCTTACACAACAATTCCACCATAATCCAAGATTTCATCCTTAGTTCTTCCTAAGTACTTAAGGATGCTTATGACAGCGGTCCAATGATACTCACCAGGGTCTCGTTGGAACCGGCTTGTCACGCTCAGGGCAAACGACACATCGAGTCGAGTACACTGCATGATGGATCCTATTGCCGAAGCATAAGGGATGCCACTCATGCGCCCTCGCTCAACAAGTGTCTTGGGACACTGTTTCTTGCTCAGGGTCAATCCTTGATTCATCGGCATGAATCCCCTTGGAGTCTTGCATACTGAACCCCTTCAGTACCTCATCCAAGTCCGTACTCTGACTCAATCCAAGAAGCCTACAAGATCTATCTCTATAGATCTTAATGCCTAGAATATAGGCAGCTTCTCAGTCCTTCATTGAAAACAATTTTCACAACCAAGATTCACAATCTTTATGGTTGGAATATTATTTCCAATGAGCATTATGTCATTGACATATAGCACCAAGAACACAATTGTGCTCCCACTAACCTTCTTGTAAACACAAGGCTCGTCAGCGTTTTGCAAGAAGCCAAACTCCTTTGACTACCTCATCATAACGATGATTCCAACTCCGTGATGCTCGCTTCAATCCATAAATGGATTTCTAAAGCTTGCACACCTTTACTGGTTCCTCAGGACATTCAAACCCCTCAGGTTGTGTCGCACACATCCTCAGGCAGCCTTCCAGGCTGTTTTGACATCCATTTGCCATATCTCATAGTCATAATATGCGACTATGGCAAGTAGGATCCTAATGGTCTTGGCCATTGCAACAGGGGAAAAGGTTTCGTCATAATCAATACCATGACGTTGTGTAAAACCCTTTGCAACTAGCCTAGCCTTGAAGACGTTGACATTGCCATCCATGTCTGTTTTCTCCTTGAAAACCCACTTGCACCCTACGGGTTTTACCCCTTCCGGTGAAGCGACCAAGGTCCATACCTTGTTGTTGTACATAGATTGCATCTCAGCCTTCATGGCTTTAACCCATTTCTCAGAGTTGGGATCCACGATAGCTTCTTGATAGGTGGTGGGCTCACCATGCTCCATGAGCAACACATCCTTGTTTTCAGTCATCAGATACCCACATCTTTCAGGCTGAAAACGTGTCCTATTAGACCTTCGTGGTCCTTGTGCTTCTGGAGGAGCTTCCACAACATCTTGTGGATCTTCTCCAGCTTCCGTTTGTGCCTCTGATGTGCCTTGTGGATCTTGAACTTCTTCGAGATCCACCTTACTCCCACTGTTTCTTTTGGAAACAAGATCCTTCTCTAGAAAGAATCCATTTCTGACTACAAATACTTTGTTGTCAGATGGGCAGTAAACGTAGTATCCCCTCGTTTCCTTGGGGTACTCTACAAGCACCTTTTGGGAGATAGTTTATCGTTTTCTTAACGTAAACTTCACACCCTAAATTTGTGATAAGACACTATGGGACTCCTCCCATCCATATCTCATATGGTGTCTTCTCAACTGCCTTAGACGGAACACGGTTAAGTGTGAACACGGCAGCTTCTAAAGCATATCCTCAAAAGGATTGCGGAAGATCAGTCTGACTCATCATAGATCGAACCATATCAAATAGAGTTCGATTCCTCCTCTCAGAAACACCATCCCTATGGGGTCTCAGAAGGGGCAAGTCGTGAGACCATCTCACAGCTTCTAAGATGATCAACAAATTCTTGACTCAAATACTCGTCTTCTCGATCGGATCGAAAGACTTTGATTTTCTGGTCAAGTTAGTTCTCTACTTCACCTTGAAATCTCCATTTCAAAAGACTCCAACTTATGCTTTAATAGGTAACCCAAGTCAAACCTATTGAAGCAGTTAGTAAGAGTAACCACCTTCAGCTTGGGTACTCATGAGTCCACATACATCACCATGTATGATCCCCAACAAGTTCGATGCCCTCTCACTGTGGCCAGTGAAAAGCGCCTTTGTCATTTTTCCAAGTAAGCGAGATTCGCAAGCATCATATGATTCAAAATCAAATGAGCTTAGAAGTCCATCTCCATGGAGCTTCTCTAGACGTTTCTTGTTTATATGGCCTAAACAACAATGCCAAAGGTATGTAGGACTAGATTCACTAATCTTAATCCTTTTCGTATCAATGTTATAGATATCGTTATTGTTGGAGATTGTGCTCTAGGGCCAATCATTTTATTTGATAAATATGTTGTGAACATATTATTAATTTATGGAAGATAAATTAATGTGTTGTCATATTATTTGCATGTTTACTATGATAACGTCCATGATTAATTATGAGATAATTAATCTAAAATTGTCCCTGGTCGATTATTTTTGTGGGAGCAAAAATGAACTAAGACCAGCATGACCTCGGTGCATGAGATGCACGCACTAGATGCTGGGACGAGAGTCATGGTGCAATTACGTAAGGTGGTTACGAATTGCTGGACTGACCCGGAGAGTCCTGCATGGGTTTAGTCATCAGCTAGTCTCTCCTAGTACGCCTGTAGCGATGCCTTTGACCTGAGGTCAATGACTATTCCAGCGTTGCAGTTGTCAGTCTTTGGCTTAGTCTAACGCTGCCCGTAACAGGGTAGTTATACGGGCTGAGTACGGGGCTGGTTGATTGCTCTGCAGTGGAATGTGGATTGGCCAAAATGGGATTTTGTCCCTCATTAAGTTGAGAGATATCTAACTGGCGCCCTCGATGAGTCTGTCCAGGAAAATGCGTGGCCACGCTGGGATTTGGGACTTACTCAAGGAATCGAGAAAGTTGAGGTTTGGATTATGGATGACATACCTGTGCCTAGTCCATGACCAAGATATCGTAGGACAAACGGATCACGTACACGGAGGTACTGAGGTTAAGTCGTTCTTCCGGTTACCGAACGATAACTCACGGATTTTGGGTAGTTGTGATGGCTTGCTAGAGTCCGCTCACAACTTGTAGGTCATGGGGATGCCCTACTGCCAACTTCACGTGGGGCCTGCTGGGTCACACACGAGCAGGAACTGATCACCATTCGAGTGGGACACGAATTAGGGTTAATTCGTGGGTCACGCGAGTGACACGATTTAAGACACAGAGGAAATGTCTGGGACATTAGGTCTGGTCTTAATTAATCTACAGATGACATATTTAGATTTGTGGGACAAATTTAAATATTAATAATTGAATATAATTAATGAGATTAATTATAGGCAATTTAAATATTAGGAAAATAATTCAGATAATGTTCCTAAGAGTTAGGAAATTATTGAATTATAAAATTCCTAAATATATGAGAGAGGGTGGCGCCTCTTTGGGAATTATTTGATTAAATAAAAATGTTTTATTTAATTCAAATGGAGATTTGAAATTCAAAAGATTTGGTGAGTATCTCTCAAGATCTTTGGTGAATCAAAAATACGGAAGTTTTTGATTAAATAAATTCCAAGGATAATTAGAGGGATTAGGCGCCATCTTGGTGGGTCCCATTGGGAGATTTGATCTCTCAATTTGATTCTCCAAGATTGCATTTTGAATTTAAATATAATATTAGAGTAATATTATAATTATAAATTCAAGGCCTAAAATAATTATATTATCAAAATATCTTTATTTTAGGAATAATTAAATCACCAAATATTCTCCCTATTTAAAGGGGGCAAGTCGACTTGCCCCACACACAAAAGTGTGAGAAACCCTAGTTTGATTTTCCTCCTAAGAGTTAGAGAGAGAAAATATTCCTTTGCACACACACATAGAGAAAGTCGACTTTCTCTAAGAGTTAGGGAATTTCGACTTTAACTCTAAAATTAGGGTTTTGAGAGAAGAATAGGCAAGAAGGAGTTCTTGTGGGGGGATTCTTCTAGCGCCACCTCTATATCTGAATTATCAAGAAGGAGTTCTTGAAATTCAGAGGTCTGTAGATTGGTCCTGGAAATTCTTTTGAGAAAAGAATTTGGAGGCTAGCACGTCGGTGATCAAGGAAACTGTTTGTGTGGATTACTGGCAGAGGGAGAACTCTGGGAGTGGACTCCGTGGAACTCGCCCGGTACAACCATCGATTTGAAACTCTGAGGTATAACACTAACCAAAAGTTTTAAATTCTACTAGCGGATCCGTTCGGGAATCATAGGACCTAGGCGTTTATTTTTATTTTTATTTTTGCTTCCGCTGCCTTAGGCGCCTAGGATTCCCAACAGTGGTATCAGGGCCAGGTAAGTTCCAGGATTTAAGACTTATGTTTGTGCATGAGATGTATGAATTTTGTGTTTTGTGTT
>QANZ01007536.1:0-12183 GCA_003254925.1 Chamaecrista fasciculata
AAGCACAAGGCTCTGATACCATAAAAGGATTTGAGAAATGAATTCTTATTGTATTATTGAATGAATAATAATGAGTTACAGTCACCAATATATAGACACTCATTACACAAGCACCATACATGTGCCAAGGAAAACTGAATCAGCTAACTAATCCTAACAAACTACAACGGGCAAACTAACCAAGAACTAAATCATGCACTTAGATCACAATCTAAGCTAGATACATCAGCTGACATGGCAATCTGTTATATACACTATTAAATGGTATATTAGAATTATCAATAGATACTAAATATAAAACAAATGAAAATAATGCCTTTTTATATTGATTAAATTTATTACACTAAGATTATTTCTTATTGGTACATACACGCGCGCACACAGATATATATTACAACTTTACAAGTGGACTTTGCATGTACAATTGATGCTGATTTCAATTGACTTTGTTAAGTAATGCTTTGATGCTGATTAGAGTTACTTGAGTCACTAAGATAACTCATCTCAAAAGACTAGCCTATTAGATTAGAGGGCTTCACAACTTAAATACTCGTTGAACTTTTTATGTTTATCTTATGTGGGATATAACAATAGGTAGCAAGTACCTAGGAAGCGTGGATGAATTTATAAGTTTGAACTTTGAAGACACTTAACGATATTTTATATATGAATTTTTAAACAACTATCTTCTATTGAAAGTAAATTTATTTGAAGTATTATCATAATATAAATATAGTCATATCTTTCAATCATAACAAAAACTTGGGTTCCTTACTTTGGATTTTGGATCTCTAAAATATAATACATCTAATCCCTAGTTTTCATTGAAGGATTTTTGGAGAACGAAAGTCTTTATGAGAATTCTGGTGAATGCTTGAAAAATTTGGCATAATGCTATTATGATGTTTTCAAATTTGAATTGCCATTATTTCAGATGCAAGGTCTTTTGCACTTTTTGCTGCGTACCTGATGACTCTGTTTCTCACACTTTTCTCAATTGTAGCTTTGCTAGAGCAGTTTGATTTGTCCTTCCAGTCTCCATCAGATCTAGTTTGGGGCCGCATATCCAGAGATGGCTCTATGGCCCGATTAAACGATGGAAGAGAAATCTGTTACTTTATTATGAAGCCTAGCTAACTATTCTTGTGACCTTAGATATCATTTGGAAGCTACAGAACAAGAAAGCATGGAAGCGTGCTAAGATCTCACCGATGACAACAGTCAAGATTATCACCTCTTTTATGTCTTATTATGCTAATTTCTTTAACTGTTATAAATCTATTTCTGACTCTAATTAATATCATGAGGATAGAGATCTAGGGATTCGTTGCTTCTTCTAACACGTATGTTAACATGTTTAATCATGGCCCCTCCTTGGAGGGTAACTCATTTAACTTGTACCTAGGTTTCTCATCTCTATGTTTTCACTATTTTTTAGCTTAATAAAAAAATATTTTGAATTCTATATATATATATATATATTAAAACTACAGAAATTACTGCACTAAAATGTCACACTTTGAAAAATTCAAATCCATGACCTAATTTTTATTAGACTCAACTCCCATTAGTTATTAATTTTATTTATGAAGTTAAGAGAGATGTGTGAAAGTGAGTGAAAAGAGCTAGTGAGAGAAAAAAAAAAAGTATCTAATTGTGTTGACAAAATATGAGTTATTCATGATTGATAGTTTTACATAAATTTCAAACAAACGTTAACCTGAGCATACTGTAATTGCCACTACTATTACATCTTTCAAAGACTTTGATGCACCTCATTGACTTTGTATCCATTTGTTTATGGCATGTCATTATCATGCCGTTTCCCATCATTACCTCCCACCCATTAATCAATTCATGAATCTTTCTCTCCTTTTAAACACATAAATTAACAAAAATACAAAAATTGATAAATTATTTATTAGAAGATATGGACTTCACTTTGGTAAATCCAATACAGAAACTTAAAATTTAATTATCTTTATATATATATATGTATGTATATATTTCTCTATTAGTATGAAATTATATTTAAAAAAAACCAATAATAATTAATCAAGAAACTATAATATTATTAGTCTTTCAAGTTTGTATAATATAAAAATATAAAATAAAATAGAAAAAACTTACTATTTAGTTCATGAATAATTATAAATATCAACTAGTTAGTCCTTTGAATTTTTTCCTACTTTTTTCAGCCGCAATAACTATAGGATTCAGAAACACTATCATTCATTTTGTTTCTTCTATTCTTCTCCCAAATAGGATAATTTAAGAAGAATGATCAAATGAATCTCAGTCTCAACTTTATCATTCTTATCAGTTTCAAGTTAACGAAAACAATAGTATATCAGCTTAGGTTTAAATTATGAAAACAATAATATTATTATAAATTATAACTATTTTCTAATATAATTACAAATAGATAACCTCTTTGCTCTCTTATCCATTGCACCATAACTTTCCATTTGAAAACTAGACAAAGCATAAATTTCATAATTTCTTTGATACTATATTTTTCACTAGAGAAAAATGTTTATAGAATAAAAACGTAAATAATTGCAATGACCCATAATAATGAATTATGTCATAGCAATAACTTGAAGGGACTAGTTAAGGCTTGGTTAATATTATGTATATATATTAAAAATGTTAAAAACTCTAAAAATAAAAATGAAACATGATGCCATATATATAATTAACAAAACATCATAATTTATGTACTTATAAATAGTATAAGATATCTATACTATTATATATATGTCTGAGGAGCCTTTTGGTAGTCGGTCTCTCAAAAATATATATAATAGTATAGTACTATAGTATACTATATTAATCACTTATTTTTATATTAGAAATTAAAATAAAAAAGAAACAATATGTGCATCATATATGGAGGCAAAAATTGTTGGAATATATATAGTTAGTAAAGTCTCACATTGGGTAAGTTGAAGGGTTGAGAAGATTGCTTGTATGTGAACAGACATAAATACTCATATGTGAATAGTCATGTATTAATGGTTCTAATCAATTTTGTGACTCTGAAGGGATATGATTGTTCATATCTGAAAGGTTATAATTGTTTGTTTAAGGGACATGGATGTTCATTATGAAAGGTTATCATCTGTCATAAAGATTAAATATGAAAAGATATAAGTGTAGGAATCTGAAAGGTTGTACCTCTTCAGTTTTTCTCTATAAGTAGCACATTTTTTGTCAAACAGTTAATCACAACCAAAAGATCTAATCATCAATTTTTTCTTCCTAAATTGTGTTAAGAAGATATTATAGTTTTGCTAGCTATAATATCAGGCTTTGTAAGATCCTAGAGGAAATTTGCCATAAAACCCACCAGCAAACGAATAGTGGAGGCTTAATTTTCTTAAGGACTGTGATTACACTATCAAAGTTCAAAGCCTATACTATTTTTCTAACAAAAATTAGTTTTTTTTCTCACTCCACTACTTCAAATCCAAAAATCATGACCTCTCTCCTACCAAAAAAATTATAACCTCTCCTAAATCATGTATATATTCATTCAAAAAAGAAATTATTATTTTTCATAATTATATATTTTTATTATTTTAAGATATAACCAAATTATTTTTTTTTATTTTTTAATATAATTCTAGATTTTTATGTAATTAAAATTTTGGGTAAATTACACTTTGGTACCCTGTGGTTTGATCCTATTTCACTTTGGTACCCTGTGGTTTGAAACTTGACACTTTGGTACCCTGTGGTATTCTCCATTAACACTTTGGTACCCTTTGGGGTTATTCTGTAATTTTAACCATAACAAATTTTGCAAAAATTACATATTGACCCCAAAAAATTTTCAAAAATTACAAATAGGTCCCTGGATACATATTATCTAGGTACTAAAATGAAAACTTTTAAAAAAATTTGGGGTCAATATGTAATTTTAGTAAAATTTGTTGTGGTTAAAATTACAAAATAACCCCAAAGGGTACCAAAGTGTTAATGGAGAATACCACAGGGTACCAAAGTGTCAAGTTTCAAACTACAGGGTACAAAAGTGAAATAGGATCAAACCACAGGGTACCAAAGTGTAATTTACCCTAAAAATTTACATACACACTTATGCCTTAAATCATTTATATATACCGACATAATATATAGTGGTTCGATATCCAAATTATGCTCTTGTCAGATGCATTTATCAATATCAAGATATTATTTATTTATTTCAATACAAATGATGATCATCGTAAAGAATCCTAGAGAATGTTCTGAAAATTATGTATTGCTCCTTGAATGATAGTACAGAAAGCTGCTGAATAAATACAAGAGCTCATCATTCTATGAGCTTTTAGAAATAGGACAGCACAACAAGAGTATATTCCTACAGCTATACAATCACATGCTCTAACGGTTTTATAATGTACAGCACTATACAATTATCTATTTCCTAATCAGTCCCTAATATCCCCCCTCAAACTAAGAGGGAGTTCAGTCACTCGCAGTTTGTCTCTGAGAAGAAGAAAAGCAGGTTTAGGTAGAGGCTTGGTGAGTACATCACCAATTTGATCCTTGTTAGAAATGTGACTCACAGTAACTAAACCTTGCTGAACTTTTTCACGCACAAAATAGATATCTAATTCAACATGTTTAGTGCGGGAATGCAAAACAGGATTAGATGACAGCAGAATAGCTCCCATGTTGTCATAGAAAATGATTGGAGGTTCAGAATTGATAGGAAAACGAATTTCTCGAAGATTATGCAACCAGATGAGTTCAGAGATAGTAAGTGCCAAGGATCGATACTCAGCTTCAGTAGAGGATCTGGACACAACAACCTACTTCTTAGACATCCAGGAGATCAAGTTATTGCCTAAGTAGATGCAAAACCCAGAGGTGGAGCGACAATCATTGGGATCAGAAGCCCAATCTGCATCACACATGGCAGTAATGCGAAATGATAAACAAGGAGAAATGTGAATGCCAAAGTGAGAAGTGCCACTGAGATATCTAAGAATGCGTTTAACAGCTTGCCAGTGATCCATGGAGGGAGAATGCATGAATTGACTGACTTTGTTGACTGCAAAGGCTAAATCAGGTCTAGTGACACAAATATACTGTAAAGCACCTAATGTGGATCGATAAAGACTGGGTTTATCAAACAAATCAGTGCTGGAAAGAAGTTTAGTGCCAGATGACATGGGAGTTGGTTGAGGTTTAGAGGTAGACATGTTAACCTTGTCCAACAAGTCATTGATGTACTTAGAATGAGAAAGTACTAAACCACCATCTGCTAATCGAGTGACATGGATGCCAAGAAAGAAATGCAAGTCACCAAGGTCTTTGAGAGCAAATGAGTTGTGAAGTTGAGTGATAAGATTATGAATGTCAGATGTGTTGCTGCCAGTAAGGATGGTATCATCCACATAGACAAGAAGATATAAAACAGAAGTAGGAGTGAATTTAACAAATAAAGAGGCATCAGATTTGGTTTGTGTAAAACCAAGATCAAGAAGGGTAGAAGTGAGCTTGGAGAACCAAGCTCTTGGAGCTTGTCTGAGGCCATACAAAGACTTTCGCAGCTTGCAAACTAGGTTCTTTTCACCTTGAGCAACGCCTTCAGGCTGAAGCATGTAGACCTCCTCATTGATAGAACCATGAAGAAAGGCATTGTTTATGTCCAACTGCCTCAGTGACCAGCCCTTGGAAACTGTAGGAGTGAGTATAGTTCTGATTGTAACTGGTTTAATGACAGGACTAAAAGTTTCTGAGAAATCAAACCCTGGTGCTTGATGGAATCCTTTGGCAACAAGGCGTGCTTTGTATCGCTGAATTGACCCATCTGGATTTTGCTTGAGTCTGAAGACCCACTTAGAACCAATAGGTGTCTTGCCTGGTGGCAAAGAGACAAGATCCCATGTATGATTGTGTAGCAGTGCATTGTACTCCTCAAACATTGCAGTGCACCAATTGGGATCTTTAAGAGCAAGTTTGACAGAGGTGGGTTCAAGAGAAGCAGAAAATGCTTTAGGTTTGCTAATACCATGCTTGCTTCGAGTAGCCATAG
This sequence comes from Chamaecrista fasciculata, assembly GCA_003254925.1. Lineage (NCBI taxonomy): Eukaryota > Viridiplantae > Streptophyta > Magnoliopsida > Fabales > Fabaceae > Chamaecrista > Chamaecrista fasciculata. Next base: position 6,050 of record QANZ01007536.1, read on the forward strand.
GGTGATCACTATGATGAACTGTGGGAGGAGAGATGGGAGTGGGACTAGGATTTGGTGTAAGAGAGGGTGAGTAATCTGTAAAAAGAAGTGGAAGTTTGGTAGGAGAAATATGGGATGGAATCATTTTTCTAGTGGATGATGTAGTAGATGGGGAAGTGGCTGCAGAATCAGCACAAACTGGCAATGAAGAAACTTGCACAGGAGAAGAAACAGCTACAGAGGAAGTACCATTAGTTAATACAGGAAAGCTAGTAGAAGTAGTGCTCAAGTGTGATGGAGTAACAAGTAAAATAGAAGGAGAATATGTAGGAGTGGGAAGAAGAGGTGGGGAAGAATTATGAGAAAGAGCAGATTTATGTGCATATGGAAAAGTAAATTCATCAAACAGAACATCTCTAGAGATGTAGATGCGCCCAGTTGATGCTAGACATCTGTAGCCTTTGTGATGAGAGCTGTAACCAAGAAAAGTGCAGAGGAGGGATCTAAATTGGAGTTTGTGATGATTATAGGGTCGAAGATTAGGGAAACAAGTGAAACCAAAGACTCTTAAATGATCATAAGTGGGTGGTTGATGAAAGAGAGCTTCATATGGATTGATGTTTTGCAAAACTGGAGAAGGAAGCCTATTAATGACATGTATGGCAATAAGAAATGCTTCATCCCAGAATTTTAGGGGCATGGAAGCATGAGAGAGCATAGCTAACTCAAGTTCAACAATGTGACAATTTTTTCTTTCACCAGTTCCATTCTGCTATGGAGTATATGGACATGATATTCTATGTTGGATGCCAAACTGTGCAAGGTGTTTAGTTAATGCTTGAAATTCACCACCACCATCAGTCTGTAATGCTTTTATTTTAGTGTTTAACTGGAGTTCAACCATAGCTTTAAACTCAAGAAAGACCTTTAAAACTTCAGATTTGTGTTTTAATAAATAGAGCCAAGTGAATTTAGTGCACTCATCAATGAAATGAACATAATAATAATATCCATTAGATGATTCAATAGAAGCTGGACCACATACATCAGTGTGGACTAATTCAAGAGGATGTAAATAAACTGAGGTAGAAGAACTGTATGGTAAACGATGACTCTTAGCAGCACAACAAGAAGAACATACATATGGAGAATTTTTATTATATAGTGGAAGATTACAACTAGAGAAAATCCAATTAACTACTGGAACTGATGCATGAGCCAAACGAGAATGCCATAGTGAAAATGAAGATGTGGGAGAGGGTGAAGCAGCAAGAGCACATTTGACAGAAGGTGAGATAGCAGCAGGAGATGTGTGATTGATCTGCAAATTATCAAACACATACAAGCCATTTCTAACAGCTCCCTGAATTAAGATTTTCTTGGATGCCTGAGATTTCACAAAACACATGTGAGGGTGAAATTCAAAAAAGACACCATTATCAGCAGAGAATTTGGAGACACTAAGAAGATTTTTAGAAGCAAGAGGAACATGCAGTATTTGATTTAGTAATAAAGAAGAAGAAGAGGTTGAGCATTGCTTCACACTAGCATTACCTATATGAGCTATGGGAATACCTGAGCCGTTTGCAAGATACAGTTGATCATTGCCAGAGTAGTCAATCTTGTTGCCAAGGTTTGAGATATCAGAGGTGACATGGTTGCTAGCACCTGAATCAGGATACCAAGCAGCTGTGGGATACTGAGGGTATTAAGTAGCAATCATAGCAGTAGGAGTAGTGTTTGGGAAACTAGAAGGCAGAGAAGAAGATGGTGATGACTGAGAAAATGGACTGACAAATCCTTGATTAAATCTATGAAAACACTGCCATGCCATATGGCCTGACTTGCCACAGAGTTGGCATTGAGGCCTAGACTGAGATGAGAATCGACCACGACCTCTGCCACCCCTAAAACTGCCAGCATTGCGACCAAAACATCCATTCATTTGTTGAGAAGGAAAAGAAGGTCGAGGAGTAGGTGGAGAAGGGTTAGATGGAGTTGGTTTAGAAGGCTTGGGCTGAGAAATGGCAAGATTAGCTGTCATAGTAGTAGTAGACTCAAGATCTTTCTTATACCCTTCAATTCTTTCTTCTTGGGCAGTAAGCAGACTAGAAATTTCTGCAACTGTGTAAGGGTCAGTTCTTGAAGTAACTAAAACGACAAAACTATTATAATCAGGAGGAAGACCCTCAAGTATCGTTTCTATGTGATCAGCAACAGTTAGTGGAGCACCAACTGAGAAAAGGTTGTCAACAAGCTTTTTCACCTTCAGCAAATATTCAGTAACTTTCATGGAACCCTTTTTAAGAGTCTTTAATTGTGTCTTAAATTGTCTGACCTTGGCCTTAGTTTGGGAGGCAAAGAATTCCTCAAGCCTGTCCCAAACTTGAGAGGCATGGTCACATCCTACCATCATTGTCAACATACTATCAGACATGGAGGAAAGAAGCCAAGAAAGTAACAGTTGATCCTGTTGCTCCCAGGCTGTGTATGCAGCATTGATATTACCCTGAGACTTGTCATTCTCAGTAAGATACTGAGAAGGGACAGCAGTGGGTGTAAGAAAATTGAGGAGATTGTGTCCTCGAATAGTGGCTAAGGTTTGTTGTTTCCAGGGCAAGAAATTGTCTTCAGCAAGTTTTACTGAGACTGGATGAGGGCCATACTTTTGAGTAGCAGAAACAGTAAGAGGAGGAGATGAAGAAGAAATAATAGTAGCATAAGTAGAGGAAGACGAAATGGGGGAAGAAGGAGAGGATGCCATAGTTGTGAGACTGTGGTGGCTCTGATACCATAAAGAATCCTAGAGAATGTTCTAAAAATTATGTATTTCTCCTTGAATGATAGTACAGAAAGCTGCTGAATAAATACAAGAGTTCATCATTCTATGAGCTTCTAGAAACAGGACAGCACAACAAGAGTATATTCCTACAGCTATACAATCACATGCTCTAACGGTTTTACAATGTACAACACTATACAAATATCTATTTCCTAATCAGTCCCTAATACATCGATCAATTGAAAGAATTTTTATTTTTATTTTTAGCCAAAGATCAATTAGAAGAACTGTCTTTAAATAATATGTATATTAATTCTAAATATAAAATAAAAATTAGTGTAAAACTATAATTGTTTTAGTTTTGGGTAAACTATAATTATTTTTTTTGGCCTGATACTGTTAGTTTAAATAAAAATAAATCGTAAAAATTAGTTTTGAAATGCAATAAATAATTTTTTTAGTTTTATACTTTAGAAAATATAAAAAAATTAAATAACTTATAATATATATATATTTTTATTTTATTTATCAATAAATTAATATGAGATATTGATAATTTTAAAACTTTAAGATCATTTAGTGTGTGTGCTTGTGATGGTGATTCGTGACCACTAATCTATAGTCTGAGCCACACAGTAATTAATCCATTAACACTAACATCAAATTAAAACCCTAATATATACAATAATTTTCATTCATGATCGATCATTTACCCAAAAATAATGAGCGAGAGGGTTATGCTCCTTCATGATGTATAAATACTACGTTTTATTCATTAGCATATATAATTTTTTTTTGGCCTGATTTTTAATTTATTAATTTATTAATTTTTTTGGCCTGGTTATGCTCCTTCATGATGTATTCATTAGCATATATAATTACTATAGAAACACAGAGAAACACACGTTTTAATTTATTAATTTTTATTTTTATTTTTATCAGGTACTTCGTAGCGAAGAAATCAGGAAAAAGGTACTATTAATAACGATTAACCATGGAAAGGCACAAACAGAAGCAATTATTGGAGCTTTCAGATTCGATCTTGCATTATAGTACTCCTACAAAATTAGCCAAAAAGGTGATGAAAAGATGAAATAAGTTTTAAAAATAAAAGGACCAATAAAGGTATTAATAAAAAACAAACGAAAAAAAAAAAGGAAAAAGAAAAACTAGGCACATGGAGATGGAGTGCAAGCATATGAACTATAATGCAAACAAGACCGCCGAACACTGTTTAATTATTCATTTATTTATTTACTTATCTTCTCATGTGTTATAATGTGTCACTGTCTAGAAATTACTAATTAGTAAAGAATGTAGTTAATACTTAATATATAATCACTTTTAGATATCTTTTTTTCTTATAGATATTTTCTATTAAAAGTGATTTTATTTGAGATACTAACATATATTAAACGTGAATATCTCTTCAAAGTTCAAACATAAATTCATTGTATTATAAAAGACTAGTCTTATCTACTATTAGATTCAATCCTCGTTGATTCGCCTTCAAATATTTGATAGTTGGCATATAGCCCATAAAATTTTTCAGGCAAAAACATTAATTTTATTCTCAAACTTTACACCAATTATCAATTTTGTCCCCAATTTTTTTTTTGCTGTTAATGTTGTCCTCAATCTTTCACATTTTTGTCAATTTTATCTTTTTCTCTTAGTTTAGCCAAATATTAACGACATAATCGATGTGGCTAATGATATTTAATGTAAAATTGATAGAAAAAGAAACTCAAAACTTAATTTAGATTGAAAAACAAGATGCAATTTGTCGTTAATTTATTAAAAGAAGTTAGTTAAAGAATAAAATTAACAAAAATGTGAAAGATTGGAGATGAAATTGATAATAAAAAAAGATTGGGGACGAAATTGATAGTTGATGTAAAGTTTGAGGATGAAATTAATATTTTTGCCAATTTTCTAGCTAGCTAATGTAAAACTTTTATTTTGGTGGGTGATCTTTAAATATTATTACAACCACTTATTATTGAATATTTGAGGTATGCCCAACGTAAGCCTAACCTTAATGTCCTGCACCTATAAGTCGCCCCAATATTTTTATATGAAAAAAAAGTGCAACTCAAAAGTTCAGCTAAACGATATTTAATTAATATACATTGCTAAAAACGATAATTAATTAATTAGTAATTGGTAGTGGAACATAAAAGAATATAGGAATATCCGGTGCACGTGCATCTACATTAACTACTTTACCTACAAGTTTTATATAAAATATTTTTGTTATTAGTTATAACATTAATAAAATATGTATATAATTAATTACACGAAATCTCTTATTTATATTTTCTTTTTATATTATAGTCTTATTATTTCTCATTAGAAAACCTTATAAGTTATAATTATTAAGGGTGTAAAAATTTTGTGTAATTATAATTTCAAATAAAGCTAAAGCCTCAAATTGGTCCTTTATGTATGAGATAAAATTTAAATTAGTCCCTTATCTTTCATTTGTTTCATATTAGTCCTACATATTTTCATGCATGATGTTTCAAATTTGTCCCTTATGTATGGGGTAGATCTTAAATTAGTCCCTTATCTTTCATTTATTTCATATTAGTCCTACATGTTTTCATGATGTTTTAAATTGATCCCAAATTTGCTTTCAAGAGACGATTAACCTCATTTCTTAGAAATCTTAACTGGACAGAGAAATAACTTTTCAAGAATTAACACATAGTTTCGAACTCGTCGCATACAAACTTGAAACGAGAGAGATATGACAAATTTAACTTGTTTGACCATGAAATGAGTTGTCCACTTTTGAGACTCAATTTGCCTTCGTTTATTGATGATCCCAAAGTACTAGTCAAAAGAAACTCGTAGCTTTGTATTTATTGCATTTGAGCGCTTAAAATCACAGATATGATCATATTTAATATTTTAAGACTAATTTGAAACAAATGAAACATAAGAGACCAATTTGAAATATACCTCATACATAAGGGACCAATTTGATACTTTGGCCTTATAAATAATAATACTCATTAGTGTATATTTTGTTATATATCTAGTTTAATTAATTTTTTAAATAATATTATGTGATTTGATTTTAAATATCTAATTTCCACAAGCGACATGATCATGCCTGCCCTCCACCATTATTATTATCGTCACTAACCTTCATGGCTGCATATAATAGACTATATATATATCGTTGTTCGTCAGCACATTTTAAATTTGGTTTGTGTGTACATATATAATTATACTAGGGGCTTTGCGTGCCCTAACGGGCACGCAAATATGTATGTAAAATAAATAAGGGACTAAATTGTTAACTTAGTAAAAAAAGAGAGACCAAATAGTAAATTTTCTCTTATTTTTAATTTCATAGACTATA
>QANZ01007536.1:17136-45187 GCA_003254925.1 Chamaecrista fasciculata
CCCAATAGATATGTTCTGATCCAATATTATTTCTTCATAAGTGGGCTTCGTTGAAAACTTAGAAGGCCCTTCAATATTCATGGGCATGTGTTGGATAGTTGAATAATTTCGTCGAGCATCACTGTTATTTGATATTTGTTAGTTTTTGTTTTTGACAAAAGTTTTTTATTATTTATGTTTGAAATCAGATTTAATTTCATGTTTAGAATGATTCAATTTTTTTTTCCTATCATTAAAATTTCATACTAAAATTTTTTTCCTATCATTAAAATTTCAGACTTTCGTTTTAGCTAATCTTTACATTTAGAATGATTTTGACAACATTGTGTTGATTAATAATGATTTTACATATTACTATTACTTTAATTTAAAAATATTTTTATTTTAACAAAAACTAAGATTCAAAACATAGATTTTTTTTTTTAAAAAAATTTTACAAATAATATTGTCACTCAAAACATCTAATGTATTTTTTTAAAAGAAAAATAGGATGAACTTTACTAAAATAAAACATCAATTATTTCACCAAAAATAAAAAATAAAACATCTATTTCGAAATTGTATCTTACCCAAAAAGAACACTTTTATCTTTCTTTTATAAAAAATTGTGGTGAAAATTGATGGACATTAAATGAGTTTGAATTTTTTTTAATGTTGTAGGGCTAATATAAAAAGGACATATATAAAAAAAAAAACAAAGAGACCAACAAACAATTAGATTACAATGCTAGTGACTTTTGACTCTTTAATATTTTAATTAAAGGAAAATAGTTTATTAAATCATATTAAAAGTAAACTCAGCTTTACTATTTACAAATTACAATCAAGATAAATAACACAAAGTCCAAAACTCAAAAAATGATTTTAGTGATTTGTTTGTTAAATATATATATTATGATTTTTTTTCTTCTCTCTAGATGTTCATTTCTCTCCTAACAATTCACCTATAGTGCATTATAGGGAATCAAAATTTGCCTTACTTAAGATTTTATCACTATCTTCTCATAAAACTCTTAACTAACTTAATCATCTAAAATATATTGTTGATTTGAACTCCATGGTTTTCCTATAATTAGTCAATGAAACTTTGTCAAATCGGTTGCAACATTGGTAAATATAAGGCAAAAGTACTGTTGGTATTCCCAACGTATGAGGTCATTTTAAGTTATACCCCCAAAGTTTTTTTTGTCAATTATATCCCCAACGTTTCACATTTGAGTCAATTATACCCCAACCTCTAACTAATTACAGAATAGTTCAGAATGCTTATCATCTTTAACAAACAGATCCTTAGAAGCCATTAATGGTGGTGATCCACCTTATCCTCGTTTTCGTCGACATGGTCCTCATTCTCTTACCCTAAAACGTAACATCACCACCACACTTCATTGTCGTCGTCCACCCTGTCCTTGTTTCTGTCGACATGGTCCTTCTTGTCATCGTCCTCAGCTTCTTGGTCTCCCCTAAATTACGTCATTCCCATCCTTTTTCCTTCCCTTACAACTGCATCTCTCACTCATCTTCTCTATTTTGCCTCTCTCTCCAAAGGGGTTTTGAAGTTACTTTACTTCTCTATTTCGACGACCACGACGGCACCGCGATCGGAAATTGTGTGTTAACACCCGGAGCTAGAGTTATTGGTATGTCTACTCGATTTCTCTGTACTCGAGTGTCATCGGCGAATTTGTGTGTGGTTGCCGGAACTGTGAAAAAAGGAGGGGAGAAATTTTTTGAGTTTCTCAATTGCAGGGATCAGTTCGTTAAAAATGACAAACATTCTAGATTGTTCTGTAATTAGTTAGGGACTCGTGTGAAAGAAAAATCTTGAGAGAATGGAGAATTTCTAAATAATGAAAACTTAAGGACCTTAAAACAATAAAAAAGTGTTAGGTTGGGGTATAATTGACTCAAATGTGAAACGTTGGGGTTATAATTGACAAAAAGAAACATTGGGGGTATAACTGAAAATGACCCCATACGTTGGGAGTATCAATAACACTTTTGCCTAAATATAATATAGGAATGAGCCTATGGTTTAAATATTGCTTTTGTTGCATCCCATGCAATGAATTTTCACTGTCAATTAATAAAATTATGACATATAAAAGAATGACTTGAAGAGAAAGTTTTTAAAATATTATCTGTATTTATAGTTTTTATCTTAAGTTTGATATTTAGATTTTAGACCTGTTGAGTAGTTGATTGAAAATTTAAGTCCCACATTGTTTGGTTAACAATTGTGGGAGACGCTCAACTACTATAAAAGGTGGCTTAAGGCAAGTTTACTAGTGCACCAAGTCAATACACTTTAAACATTGTATGTCTTTTAAATTCCTTCCACTCTTGTATTTTAGAGTTCTTCTATTGTAATTTGTAGAGTGTGGAAGGTGTAGTTAAAGAGTTACTTTGTGAGAGTGTGGGTGTACTTTAGGCATGGATTGAGAGAATAGTGTGATGTACAAATTTTAACATAGTTTTTTCTCTGGTCGTTTAATTTCTTTTGTGTTGTGATTGTATTGTTATTCCATTTTCTTTCTATATTTTAATTCTTTGTTGGGGTATTGTGTTTATACCCAACAAAGTGGTATCAAAGCTAGGTCCAGTGGAGTAATTTCTGAGTATGCTCTGTGGTTGCATCTTTGTTTGATCTTCCACACCAGAAAAGAATTATTCTGTTTTCTTGAGAAATGTTCTTGGTAGCTTGGTTATTACTGAGTCGCTGGAAAGAAGTCTAAGTAATTATGTCTAAGGAGACTAGTTTTTAAGTGGGACCATTTGTGACCCCACCAGCCTTTCTTGGGAATTACTGACAAATTGTGTTATACTATTGTAATGTCAAGTTTTTCAAGCGCCATGAGATTTGATATAGGGAAGATTAATTTTGGCTTGTGGCAAGTTCAAGTCAAGGATTTCTTGATACAATTAAGGTTACAAGGCATTAAAGCAGAGAGTTTCTAGCAAAGATTCTGAAAAGAGTGTTTCGAGTATGAGTAATGAAGACCGGGAAGAGCTAGATTTGAGAGCTACAAGTGCTATTCGTCTATGTTGGCTAAGAATGTTCTTGTAAACGTGCAAGGTATTTCAACAGCCAAAGAACTTTACGAAAAGCTTGAAGAGTTGTACCAGTCCAAAGGTATCTCACATCGATTGTTGTTGAAGGAACACTTTTATACTCTTTGTATGGACGAAAATACAAAGGTATTTGATCATTTTAGTACTCTTAATGGCATTGTTTCTGAATTGGAGGCTATTGGAGTTAAAGTTGATGATGAAGATAAGGCTTTAAAGCTCATATTGTCTCTCCCTTCTTCCTTTAAATTCATGAAGCTAGTTTTAGTGTATGGAAATGAGACTCTGAATTTATTTCTGAGGTTACTAGCAAAATCATTTTAGAGGAAAGAAGACTGAAATGTGAGGGTCTAGCCGTAGTAGACTTGGCGTTGGTGATCAAGAATGAGAGTGGAGGGAAGAAGAATTCTGGTAAGAATGTGATTTGTTGGAAATGTGGAAAGTCTGGGCATGTAAAAAAAAGTTTTCTAGGTGGAGAAAGTTTGACAAAAGGCTCTGAGTCAGATACTAACACAGTCTCTCTAGTTAAGGGAGATGATGATTTCCTCCAAGGTTGAGAGAAACTGGGTTGTGGATGGTGGTGGCCACTCGGGAGACATGGCTGGAGATGGATGTGGGACCAATAACTCCCTGGCTGGAGATGGATGTGGGACCATCAACGTCAATGGAGATGTTGGTGGTCCTTGAGACTCCATGTTCGAGGAATCATTGATGGAATTATTTTTGGCTATGCACCTTATTAGGATAGATAGTACAACTTTGGATGGAATCAATCCTAAATAAAGCACACTCAGAAAACATAAAAGATGAAAATATAATAAAAATATATATTAGAACTTCAGAATTACAAAGAAAAACGTGATGATAAGAATATTAAAATTGAAACGAAAAGTACCCTAATCAAATTAAAACTTATTTCAGAATCGTAAAGAAAACCAAAATAATAATATACAATTGAAAAGAAAAATATCCAAACCACATCATCGGAATCAGACTTTTCATAATTAGAAACTTGAAAGAGGCATTAAATTAAAAAATTTCAATAATTAATAGATAACAACTCACAAATCTGAAGGTAAAACATTCCAAATAAAGAAATTGAACGAGGAACATTACCCCATTATCTTCTTACTACGTGAGGGGTGGAGATGGAGAAACATCTATGTTGTAGGAACGGCTTGATGGTGAAGGAGAAGGCGCATATGCAAGAGCTTGATTGCATCGCCAAAAGACAGAGTCAATGGGTGATGGAGCCAAAAATAATAGTCCCACAAAGAGATACCAAATATTGATCCAGAAAAGGCTAGGGCAAATTTTGACTAAGGACATACTTGCCTTTCTAAGAAAAGAAGAAGATGGAACAATGCTTATAATAAACATAATTGTCATTTTATATCACCCCTCATTTATTACACATATAACAATCTCTCTCCATCACATTATTTTTCACTAATTCTTTTTAACATTTTCTTTTTCTAAATTATTATAATTAACTTTTTACTTTTAATTATTTTGATTATTTAATAAATAATAATAATAATTTATTTTTTATTTAAATATTAATTAATATTATATTCCTATCCCTATACAATTTATTAATTTTCATACCATTCTATCTACCATCCACAATCATTACATACTCATTCAAAAAATTTCACACCTAAAAATCTATTTTTACAAATCTAATCCAAACAACCTTCTCAAAATAATCTAATTTTTCATAATCAGTAAGTTGATCAAATTATATGTTGCTCATGATCTAATCAAAATAGACCCTAAGTATTATCCCTACCCCTATACAATTTATCAAAAAAAATTTCATACAATTTTTCATATTTCAATTGTTGTGTATTAATCCTGATATTTGATAAATGAAATATAAAGTTGAGAAGACTTAGGCCCAGTTCATTTCCGTTTTGATTATAATCTGTTTTGATTATAATCATAATAAACATGTTCGTTTACGTTTTTTTCCTGATTCAATTATAATCATGATTTTTTAATAATCAAACACACTCAATTACACTTATACCCCTATACATAAACCTATAATTACCTATACTCTAATACATTCAATCACCCATCACAAGGGAAAAATAGTCATTTACCTCAACATTGGGCTAAATTGTTAATTTGTTAAAATAATTTGGGACTAAAACTAATATTTTAGCCATACTTTCTTGTTCTCTCTCCCTCTCGTCTCTCTCCCTTCTCCTCTCTCGCTCTCTCCCGTCTCCATGCGAAGCCATTAGTCCCCACATTGCCTCAATCTCCAGAATCCCCTTCTGATTCAACCCCAGTTGACATCACCAAAATCCTAAAGAAAGCCAAACTATTCTCTGTTTTTGTCCGATTATTGAAAACCACAGAAATCATCAACAACATCAATTCACAACTCATCACTGCAAAAGCCGGTGGCTTGACGATTTTGGCTCCCGACGATGACGCATTCTCAGAACTGAAAGCAGGGTTCATGAATTCCCTAAACGGAGGCCAAAAGATCGAACTTTTACAGTTTCACGTGCTACCCACTTACGTTTCTAGCAACAATTTCGATTCTCTGAGAGAGAGAGAGAGAGAGAGAGATTTATGGCAAATTGAAAAAAATTTCGGATCCAGAGGAGAGAGAATGAGAGAGGAAGAATATACATTTGAACATGAGGAAGCAGATGTCGTACCGAGTGTATTTGATTTGGCGAGTTACCAGAAGGAAACAACGGAGGAATTGTTAGTTTCGTTGTAAGTAAACAAATATGAAGATCCGTGTTAAAAATGGCGTTAATTGGCCCCAATCGATAGTTCAAAGTTCATCTGGCAAATGGCAAACCCTGACGTTACGGGGAAGAGAGAGAAAGAGAGATTCCTGATGGAGATGAGGAAATGAGGAGGAATTATGTGAAATTGAATATTTATTTCGGGTCCGCGTGCGTTAAGTCTTTCTCTCTCATCTGCTGCGAAACGGTGCGCCATTTTCTTCGCTGGTGCACCGAATGTCGAGCAAAAAATATACATTTTAGTCCTTTTGGTGCACCATTTCATAGGCCAAAATTGAACCGGTGCACCGATTTTGATAATCATCCCCCCACTTGCACATGAAAATAATCAAGATTTCACGCTTTTCAAGGCAAACAGTAACATTTTTTATTTTTTTGGAAGCAACAATCACATCCAAACACATTTTGATTATAATAAAATCACACTTTACTTTTTCCAACTTTTTCTTCCATTTATACCCCTATACAATTTATCAATTTCCTTACTTTTTATCCACCTACCACAATCATTACATACCCATTTTAATAATTTCACACCAAATAATCAACAATCATCCAAACACCACTACAAAAATAATCAACTTTGATTATAATCACACTACGATTATAATCAAAACAAATTTTATAAAAAACGGAAACGAACTGACCTTTACTTTAATGAAAATGAGAAGCAACACAATTAAATTTTTTTTTTTTTTAAATATTTTAATAAAATATTGAAGGAAATGTATAGAAAAAGCACCATAGCTTAAGCTAAGCATTTCTTAACCATTGGATTGGACATTTTTGCCTCGAGATTTGTGTTCTCGAAGCAAAAATGTCGAGGCAAAAATGTCCAATTCAATGGCTAAAAAATACTTAACTTAAGCTATGGTGATCTTTATAGCATTATCCTTGAAGTATCATGCAGCCTGTGTCATTTGTAAGAAATCATTATTATTTTTTTACCTTGTACTGAATTAAAGTATCATGGATTTATGTTTTGACTTCAGATGACCAGACAGTTCAATAACAGATAAAAATTAAATTTTAAACTGTAAAATCCTCATAAAACCAAATAAATTTGTTGAGACTACCATGAAGTGTGGACATTCAATTTATTTCTGAATTCGGGTATTTTTCAGTTACTTTGTAAAATATTTCTCAACATCTTTTTCTGTTAGAGACAGAGAGGGGGGCTTGGATCTCAAACATTTATTGTTAAGCATAGGAATAGGTCTGCTTTTATAAATGCACAACAATTGAAGTTCATGCTTACTATTTCTCTTTCCAGTTCTACCCTTGGCTTTTTATTGTGCATGTGCTTTGGTACATGTGGGACCCATGATAAGTCCAATGCCAGCAAACATGTTCTATCTCTCTATTTATTGGGCCTCTATCCATACTTGTTGGGTCCACTTTGATTCTATGTTATGCATTGCATGGTTGATGGTCCTCAAACTCCTTCCATCCACAAATCTTGATAGTAGGCGATGTTTAAATTCTCCTAGAGTCTAAAGATATGTCTTAGCCCTAGAGAGTATCCGAAATCTGACTCACCTAAAATTTTTGTTACATATATATATATTGTAATGTAAAGTTTAGATAAAAATAAGTACCAATATCTCATCAGAATCGGAGAAGACCTCTCGATATCTTTAAGAGTTTACTAAAAAAAAGTTTACCTATCACTTATTAAATAAGGTCCTCACATTATTCATCAGATTTGAATTTTCACTCTAATGAAATAAGTGTTCAAATCTTAACCAACTCTACCATTTCTTATTAATTATTATATCAAACATTTAGTGGGAGAGTTTTATATCATTCTTATGATACTATTTGACTTTTATTTTTTAAACGAGAGACATATGTGATTTATACCAAAAAAAAAAAGGAAAGAATTATTTGCAATTCAAAATACTCTTGGGCGGAAATAAAGGAAGAGAAAATGAAGAAACAAACACAAAATTTTAACGTGGTTCGATGTCTCAAGATCGACCTTCACTGGGACAAACTTCATTATTTGTAATTTTTGCACGGAAAAAATTACAAACACTCATCAATACAATTTTTGAACGAAATGATACAAAAAAAAGGTAAAAAGCATCTCTTCTTATATAAGGCTCCACACCCTCTCAACTTTCCTAACTCTCCAATGTGAGACTTTGAAAAACAAAGGAAACCCCAATAAATAGGTATACTTATTATCTTTTAATTTTATTAATTAAATCCACCTATATATAAAACTACATTTTAATTATTATGCTATATGTCTTATAAAAGACTGCAACAGAATAATTTCTTTAAACACTCATTCATATGAATGACTTCAATTGACATATATACATACATTCATGCATGCATGGTCATCATCATCATCATGATAATAATAATAATAATAACAATATCTTAAGTTGATTTCGTGTGTTGGCAGATTAGATTAATTAACATTTTCTAGCTACAGAATTGAATGCAGTGTTTGTATATATAGCAGTACGTTGCAACTTGCAAGGTGGGTGGGAATGCGAGTGTCCTTCTAGTTCTCCCCATCACTCACTCACTCAATTTATTTCCTGTCTTTATGAATATATACGGACCAATTTCATCAACTTTTCGCTATTCTCTCTCATGTTCTTCTTAATTTCGTTGCCAAGTTAATTAATAATAAATTAATATAATAACTACCATTATGATGCATCAAGTTTTGGTAAAGTTCCTGATATGTTTGTTATAAGCTTCTTCAATAAACATTAGACACGTGGTAAAAATTTGATGCATGATCAATTATGATAGAAAGAATATTAAACAAGCTTTTTTCATGACCAATCATAAAAGAAAGATAATGTAAATTAAACTTATGATTAGAGAAACCTTATAATAAACATATAAGGAATATTACCCAACTTTTTTTTTCCTTATATACTGACAGTGTATATAACCTTCCTGAAGTTAGTCTTCCTGAAAGTCTTCCTGAAGTTAGTCTTCCTGAAAGTCTTCCTGAAGTTAGTCTTCCTGGAGTCTATCGTCCTGGAGATGCTAGTATCATATTCCAGCTCAGCATAGTTTGTTAGGAGTTTGTTATTCAGCTCAGTTTAGTTGTTGTAGAGTTGTTTTCAGCTAACTGATTTCTGGTGATTAATTCACCTATATAAACTACATTGTATTCTTTGTTTAATTCAATGCAAATCATTCTTTTCCTATTTTCAATTTCTCATTCTCGATTTCTCTTAGTTTAGCATATACATAGGGCTAGCTCCTTAAAAAACTAGATAGCTTAACTATCTAATTTTCAACAATTGGATTTAACATTTATAATAATATCAAGATCTACATTTTATAAATTTAAAAAAATTATACAAATTTCAAAACTAAAAAAAGTTAATTCAACGATTGAGAATTAAATAATTTAAATTATCCGCCTCTCTATATATGGGTTGGCAGTTGACTTCCTATATTTCAAAATTTGCATTTATTCTATGAATTGATTGATAATTTTGAGTGCCCGCATCTATGTGAATGACAACTGTCTTTGGTCGTAGAAATTAAAGTTTGCTGTTCTTAAACAAAGGACAAATTAAAGTTGTAAGGAAACAAATTAATAATAATGGAACAAACACGAACAAAAATTAAAATTGGAAACAATATTATCAATGACCCCCTTGAGGTATTCATTAATCACCTATTTTCCCTCGAGTTGAGCCTTGATATAACAATATATAACACTATTGAATATATATAATGAGAGAGAAAGGAGTCATGAAGCTAAGATGCTAGCTAGCTGTGTGTTCGCTTCTCTCTTATCTATGCTGATCTGTATCTATGTATCTCTTTCTAATTTTACACTTGAATAGAATAGATTGAATCTAGTAATAAAATAATAAAGAGTAAAATAATAATTTAGTCCCTGAAAGATTATTAAGTTAACAACTCAACAATCTTTCATGAACTAAATTATTAATTTATTCTAAATAAAATCCCTAAGATATAGTGTACAGAAAAATTGGATATCTAGACTGACATAGGTACACTATAGGCAAAAATACTTTTTTTTGTCCTCAAACTTTATATTGTCAATTCAAATGTCTTCCAAATTCATTTACGTACTGTCAGTTTTATCTTTTGTACTAACTTCATAAAATGAATTAACTGCAGACTTCATATGACTTATAATATGTAATGTAAAATAACTAGAAAAAATAAATAAATCTTGACTTCATCTAATAAGCCATATGCAATTTGCTGTTAAAACTCAAAGCTTGAGAGACGAAATTGACAGTAGTAAACGAATTTTGAGGACCAAATTGAAAACCGATATAAAATTTGAGGATGAAAAATTTGTTTTCACCCCATGTCATAGAATAATATTGATTTTAATTCATCATGTTGATCACCTGATTTAAGGATCAGCTGCTAGATAATCTGGCAACTGAAGATTGGTGGCATCCTCAACTTTGTTGAGCCAACCATATTTCTCCAAGAACGGATTTGCTAAGCACTTTGGTGGGTAGTCATGAATGCAATCTGCCCACACATTATGATTATTATTATTACAACTCTTGTCATCATCATCATCATCGTCACCCACATCTTTCATTACTTCCCACAAGCAACTGTTACATTTAAACCCAGCACCAAAACTTATCATCAGTACTCTCTGTCCTTTCTTCAACCTCTTCTTTGCTTCCATGTACGCCAACACATACCACAAACTACTCGCCGACGTGTTCCCGAATCGATGAAGCGTCATCCTCGCCGGCTCGAGATCGTATTCACTCAGATCTAGGCTTCTTCCGACGCCGTCGATCACCGCCTTTCCTCCGGTGTGTAAACAAAAATGATCCACTCCTGTTTTCAGATTCAACGGCGATTTCGCCATTCCTACTGTGGGGACCGCTTTTGCCGGATTCATCGTCATGATTTTTCTTATCAGAGTCACCACCGTGAATCGAATCAGCTCTCGAATTGGGAGAATCTTAGGCGAAATCACTCTTAGATTGTCCACGAAAGCTCGTGTCGCCGCCTTTGGCAGCGTCTTTCCGAGATGAAATCCTAGTCGTCCATGATCGTCTTCCTTCTGAATACAACATCCAAATGCCTCGTCTCTCGCGCCGTGGTGAGTTCTAACAAGACATTTCAGTTTCAGAATCGC
Organism: Chamaecrista fasciculata; assembly: GCA_003254925.1. Classification (NCBI taxonomy): domain Eukaryota; kingdom Viridiplantae; phylum Streptophyta; class Magnoliopsida; order Fabales; family Fabaceae; genus Chamaecrista; species Chamaecrista fasciculata. The sequence continues at coordinate 28,111 of QANZ01007536.1, forward strand.
TTTGTTTTTTAAACTTGGATTGTTTGTTAACAGAACCGCGCATCCTCCAGATCTGAACAAACAATTCGCAAGCATCATAGACTTATCATTTCCAGAGTACCAATTTGGACTCAAACTCTCCGACGTCACAAGTAAGGCGTAATTGTTCCGATTTCGACTGATCTTAAAGATATTCTTAACAACATCCAAAGATATCAAGCTCGCGCTACATCCCATTCCGGTGAGGTTGAAAACCTTAACGTCGTCACGCAATTTGTAATGGTTGATGATTCTGGACGAGAGAGACGGCACGGCGGCAAACATCGAAACGTTGACGACAAGGATGTCGATATCGGAAGGCGAAACGCACGCGCGTGAGAGGAGCGTGGAGATGGAGTCGTCAAAGAAATCGTCCATTTCTGACACAGCATCGTTGAGACTTGGTTGGGCTTCACGACCCATTAAGAAGTTGCGTGGGGCGTAAGTTTGTTCGCCAATGCCGGAGCTAACGATAGCTTTGAGGGCGAATTTGTAGTCGTCGAGGCCGAGGTTAGGGTTGCGAGTGATAATCCGGCCGCTCAATTCGGTGCCGAGTTTGCGATCATCGGAGGGTTTGTAACACTGGTAGTCTAAGATGAAGCACTCTTGGTGTTTGCGATTGTTGAATGATTTCCATAATGTGAAGGATAAGTAGAGGAGAGGGAAAATGAAGAGAAAAGTAGTGAGCAACTCCATTGGAGAAGACAAAGAGAAAAGAGAGAGAGAAAGAAAGAGAGGGTATAGTGTTTTATTTTTTGTTTTAAGTTCAATGATAATAGTTTTATGAGAGTGATAAAGATATGGGAATTTGAGAGAAGTGAAGTGGGATTATATATAATAAGAGGGTGAGGGAGGAGGTGAAGGTAATATATATTAATACATTCAAGGTATATATAGAGGACATGTATATATATATATATATAAAGAGAGAGTGTGTGTGTGAGTTGTTATAAAGAGGAGGAGGATGAAGGATATGAATGAATAGTTTTAGGGAAGTGTCAATATAGCTCAACCCCCAACAAACTGATCTCTTTTGGAAGTTACGTGTCAAAACTTTTTAATGAGACAAAAGGATGTTGATCAATCAGCTCACACCATGCGCATGTAAAAGAAAAACAGACAGTTTGGGTATCAGTTTTGTGAGATTATAATTCATCTTACAAAGCTCAACTTGTCTTAAAAGATTATGGAGTTAATTAATAACCTTATCCTAGTATATTTATTATTTTTTTTCATGAATTAAATAGTATATAAATTTAATCTTGGCTTAAGTGCAATTTTGGTCCCCCAACTTTTGCAAAGGTCTCAATTTGGTCCCCTAACTTTTTTTGTTGCAATTTTGGTCCCTTAACTTTCGCAAAGGTCTCAATTTGGTCCCCTAATTTTTTTTGTTGCAATTTTGGTCCCTTAACTTTCGTAAAGGTCTCAATTTGGTCCCCTAACTTTCGCAAAGGTCTCAATTTGGTCCCATAACTTTTTTTGTTACAATTTTGATCCCCTAACTCTTGAAAACGTCTCACTATTAGTCCAAAGTGCACTTCCAAGTCATGAAAACGTCTCCGCAAAATGGTCATTTTTTAATCCACTTCACTCATATTTATCACGTCATCAACCAACTCAGCCTTTAGATCGGCACTAACGGCAGATAATGGATGGAAAAAGTGCACTTGGGACCAATAGTGAGACGCTTTCAAAAGTTAGGGGACCAAAATTGCAACAAAAAAAGTTAGGGGACCAAATTGAGACCTTTATGAAAATTAGGGGACCAAAATTGCAACAAAAAAAGTTAGGGGACCAAATTGAGATCTTTGCGAAAGTTAGGAGACCAAAATTGCAACAAAAAAAGTTAGGGGACCAAATTGAGACCTTTGCGAAAGTTAGGGGACCAAAATTGCACTTAAGCCTTTAATCTTTTAGGGATTGAATAATATATATTGTTTTAATTTTTGAAGAAAAATTATGTATTTTAATTTTCTAAGGATTAAATTGTAAACTCGATAATCTTTTAAAGATTAAATTATATATTCACTAATTATTTTTTATATTCAATAAATTGCTTTATTGCTTCAATCTTCAACTTGGTAAACTTAAAAGGAAACAATGCAACATATGATAAGAAAATAGAATTACAGAAAAGAGTGAGAATAACTAATTAATTTAACAAATCCAATATTGATAAGGAATACTAAAAAGACAAACCATCTATCTCTGAGCTAATCCAAATCTAAGTAAAATTACTCAAATGTCTTTGAGGGATTCTATATATATAGATACTTCTCTCTCAAATATATGGTCACTGTCAATTCTTTTACATTTCTTATACCGGCATACATAATACTAATTTAGATGTTCTCGAGGTCTCATCGATCGTGAGAACTTCTTCCACAATTAAGTTCACATAGGCCAAAGTCCTATTTTAATCTCTCGTGTTTGTTTAAAGTTTCATTTTGGTCTTTTAAGTTTTACCATTCCGCTTTAGTCTCTCATAATTGTTCAAAGTTCTGTTTTGATCTCTCAAGTTTTTTCGTTCTGTTTTCCAAGTTTTTAAAAAATTCCACCGTTAGTCCTTGACTCTTTTTCATTCACTTTTTATGTTAAAAAAAAGGAAAAAAAAATTAACTTTCATCTCCCAATAATTTTGTTCTTTTACAAAAGGGAAGGACCTTAATGCAAAAGAGCAAAAATTTTTGGAGATGGAAGTTAATTTTTTTCCTTTTTTTAATGAAAAAAGTGGATGGGGAATAGTTAAAGACTAACGGTGGAACTTTTTAAAAACTTGAGGGACCAAAACGAAACTTTGAGCAAAGATGAGGGACCAAAACAGAAAGAAAAAAAATTTGAGGGACTAATATAAGACTTTGACCCATATAATATAAGAATTAAGAAAGAATTAGAATTTACCAACTTCAAAATGCGTGTGATATACTTGCTCTTAGTGCTTCAGCAGTTAAGCGAGTGAAAAAATTGTTGGGAGAGTAAGTATATCACAATCAATGAAAAAATATCGTGGAGTTTCAATCCCATTGTGCTTATTGCAAGATTCTCCATTCTGAATATCGATTTCGATGTGTATTGTCTATTCTTCTTTTTTCGGACAAAAATGTCTTGTCTATTCCAAGTTTTATTATATGTATATAATATATTGATTTTTGAAGTCTTTTAGTTATATATTAATTGAATATAAGATAAAAAAGTAATAATAATTTACTAAAGATGAAACAATATGTTTTGCACAATTAAAAGTTTTCCTTCCTAACTAGTAATTGCAATGTGTCTAGATTTTTAACGATCTCATTTGCCCGAGGTGCAACAACTATTATGACACAATTAATGTTTGCATGCTTTAAGGTATGTTGCCAAAAGGTTAATGATGTTCAGCTATATAATGATTGCGAATCCAATGTGCAGCAGTAAGTTCTTTAGCTTGGGTGGAATTGTGAAAGCTTGTCTTTAAGAAGAGTTGGGCAGAGAAAATGACTAGTGATCAATTTTAGAGATGACACACAAAATAATAAGAATGTGAGATCAAAGAATACAAAAATGAATGAGAAAACTAGCATTTAGGTCTCCGAATTTTGCATGCAGTGGCGTTTAGGTCCCTGGATTTTCGAAATTGTACAACACGGTCCCTGAATTATGTAAATGTTGGGCAAGTTGATCCTTCCGTCACCCAGGTATTACAAAAAAGCTGACGTGTGTCGTTAAGTGCTGACGTGGCCGTTAATTACTACGTCAGCACCAGTTAAACACAAAATAATAATAAAAAAAGCCTGCCACATGTGTAATTCTCGCCATATAAGCATAATAATTAAAAAAAAAGAGGCACTCTTTTGCAATTTGGTCCCTGCATTTTATTTTCTTAAATCAGAATTAAAAAAAAAACATTTTGGTCCCTAAACCCTAACCCTAAAAGAAAGAACCCCTAAAACCCTAGCCATCTCCGACCCTAAACTTTTTTAGGGACTAAATAGTACATAAAGGCGAAAATATTTAGATAATTCGAGGACCTGTTTATACAATTATGCAGAACAGTGAAGATGATGAACAAATTGAAAAAGATGAACAGTGAAGATGAGGGTCTCAAGCAATCTATTTGATCTGCAATTTCATCAATAAATTCCTCTCTTTGACTCACCTTCTTCATTTTCTTCTTGCTATTATCAAAATCCCACAAACTCCTTCATCCTTCGTTTCCTTCATTTAATGACCCAACCCTGCATTGCCGCGAAACACGCCGGAGTGGTCCACCACCGGCGTCATCGACACTGTCTGCATCGAATTGACACAACCCATACATACGACACTTCATCCAAACAGAAATCATCACTCTCTTAAATCTCATTTCTTAAATCTCAACAAATTCATTGATGAAATTGTAAAACAAAGAGATCAAAGAGATGAAATTGCTTGAGACCCTCAACGAATTCGTTGATGAAATTGCAGATCGAAGAGATTGCTTGAGACCCTCATCTTCACTGTTCATCTTCTTCAATTTGTTCATCATCTTCACTGTTTTGCATAATTGTACAAACAAGTCATCGAATTATCTAAATACGTTTGCCTTTCTGTACTATTTAGTCCCTAAAAAAATTAGGGTCGAAGATGGCTAGGGTTTTAGGGGTTCATTCTTTTAGGGTTTAAGGTTTTAGGGTTTAGTGTTTAGGTTTTGGGTTTTAGGGTTTAGGGACCAAAATGTTTTTTTTAATTCTGATTTAAGAAAATAAAACGCAGGGACCGTATTGCAAAAATGTGCCTCTTTTTTAATTCTTATCCTTATATGGTGAGAATTACACACATGGCAGACTTTTTTTTAATGTTGTGTTTAATCGGTGCTGACGTGGCAGTTTACGACTACTTCAGCACTTAACAGCACACATCAGAAATCGCAGCACATGCTGCGATTTCTTTATTTTTTTAAAAAAAATTACAAAATAAACGGGTGCCACGTGGCACCCATATGAGGAATAATTTTTTTTTCTTTGTGATCAAAATCTTTTTTTTTATTATTTAAATAAAAAAACCCGATGATGAGAATTCATTCTCCCCAGTATCAAAATTTCTTATAATAACATCATCTCAACATATGAGAGATGTGTTACTCAACCTCATAATTTCTCAAGACCTAAGACTCTGATGTCACTGTTAGGATTTTTATGTGAAATGAGAGGACTCATAAAAATTTGAAATAAGCTTAGTCGGTGTATCCCTCCATCTAGGTTACACACTTACATGATTCATATATATTCTGACTTAGGTAATTATATATATAGGACCAATGCCTATACCCTCATAATCTATAACGTGTATTAACAATATTTGATATCACTTTTTTTTAGATAAATCATTTTAATGAAACAAATTTTTTATACGAAAAAAAATTTTAAAAAATAATGTATACTTATTATAGTTTTAAAATTCATGATAATATTTGCACTGTCAACAAGGCATACAAATATGCTCTATGTTTTTTTTTTATATTATAAGCTTATAAGAATTTCTTTTTATAATTTAATTCTAAAAATATAATCTCCTAATAAATTATATTTAATTCTAGAGAGATCCACTATAAATTATTTTTTTGGGGGTGAAACAAAGGGGCCTAAGCCCAAAGATCGCCTCTATAAATTAAAATGTCAAGAAATAATGATAACATTAAAACGACTGTATTGGTGAAACGCATGCTCATTCGCCATCATCAAGTCAAATTGTGTTTAATATAAATCTTTTCAAAAAATAAATTATAGAGTAAGTTTATGGAGGTTAACATCTTTTTTTTTCAAAAAAAAAAAAACGACTGTATTGCCCGAAAACGAGAGATTTAATTCTTTAAACCCACTATAATTTAATTCTTTACTACATATATACATATCAATATCAATTCTATGTCATAACGAGAAAAAGGTTATTTTTTAATAATGCCCGAAAATATCACAAGGAGAATTACTGAAACATTGGCACATTTTAAGGTTTCTTCTGATTGGTTAATAAAGTATCTTATATCTTGAAATTTACAAAAATTCATTCAAAAGATAATTTTTAATGTTTGAAAACTCACTTAACCAATCAAAAGAAACTTTAACATGTGCCCTAAGGGCATGTATTAGAAGGACCCATATCTTAAATATATATCCAACAGCAGCCATGATTGTTCAAATTACGAAATTGATCCACCCACATGCAAGTCTCTCTCTTTCCTTTGTGAGACAAAGACAGACTAAACTCCCAACAAGTTTTATTAATTATTTTCATACGTTAACGTTAATAATATCTTAGTCTGTTTGGGAGCAATATGATTTTAATCCAAGTTTAACCAAATGGATGGGATGAGATTATTTTTTAATTGGATGAGATGAGAAAATGTATTGGTGTTTGGGTGATTTTAGAGAAAATGATGTTAAATAGGGTGTGAAATTATATAAAAGGGTATGTAATGATTGTGGTTGGTAAAAATAAGTTTATGGATTTTTGTAATTTGTATAGGGGTAGAAATGGTAGGAAATAATGAGATGATGAGATGATAGGTGTTTGGTTTTGTTTTGATTGGAATAATATTGAGATGAGATGATATTGGAAAGTGTGATATTGTATTGGAAAGCATGAGGATGAGAAAATTTTGGATGAAGGGTTAGAGGTCAATCCAAGTGGATGAGATGATGGGCCAAAATGAAAATAATATTGGAATTATTTTTAAGAATACAATTTGGTCCATAAATTTGTACCGGTCCTATTAATCAATCCCTAGCATGTGTAAATGATAACTTGGGGCTTACACGAAATCCCAGTCATCAATAATCGGATCTATTTGTGAAATCCAACGAAAAAAAATAACAAAGAATAGTTTGAGGACCATAATGCAAATAACAAAACAACACAAAAATGTTTGGTCAATGGTTCATTTTGATCCAAAATGTATGCCCTAATATTCATTTGGTCCATTATGTTTCAAAATGTTCATATTGGTCCTAAATGTTGGCAAAATGATTCATTTTGGTCCTAAATACTGGTAAAATGTTTCGTTTTGGTCCCAACCAAATAGAGAAAGTATTCTTTGGGAACAATACGTAGCTCTAAACAAGCCATATTCAATAGTTGGGACCAAAATGAAACATTTTGCAAATATTTAGGAGCAATTTGAATATTTTGAAATATAATGGACCAAAATGAATATTAAGGCATACATTTAGGACTAAATTGACCCTTTAACCCTATATTTTTCTATCCTGTACATACACGTGGGTCATTTTGTATTTTTTCCATTCAATACATTACCGTTATTAGATTTAGGAGTCCTTTAATTTGACAAAAAAATATAGATAGAACCATTGTCCACATATATAGAACATATCCAAACTCAGAATAACCGAAAACTGAAGAAAATACAATATCTGAGATTGTCTTATTTTATACCCATTTCATTAATTTTCTATCATTCCTCGATAAAAAACTGTATTGCTCAAGCAATAGAGTTTTACAGTTTATCTCTCTCTCCATCAATCACTCTCACATCAAAGTTTTATATTCAATTTTTGATTTGATAAAGAGAGATATAGACTATAAAAAGTCCATTGCTTAAGCAATGAATCTTTTTATAGCATTACTCTTTCTATAATAATATAAGAGACAAGTATGATTGAAGAATGAGGAATATTGCAATTAAAAAAATAATAATATTGTAAATTTTTTGTTTAATTAAATTAATATAAATTCTATATATATATAAATAAGAGTGTGTGTGGGGTGTGTGAAAGAGAGAGAGAGAGGTGTATGTGTGTGAGAGGTGTATGTGTGTGTGAGAGAGAGAGAAAGAGAAAAAGTGGGTGAGTGAAAAAGAGAAAAAAAAATGATGAGAAGTGATAGATAGAGAGAGAAAATTATAAGTGTAATAAATGAGGGTATGTAAAATTACTATTTTGTCTAGTTTTTTTTTTATTTGTATTAAAGTATAGGTAATTATAGGTGTATAAGTAGGGATAAATTAGTAATTGTAAGAGAAAATGAGATGATGTTGTGAATGAGATGATGATGTGGATGAGATGAGATGAGATGAAGGTTTTAAAAAACACGTAACTAGTACTGTTCATCCAATCCTAAGATGAGATGATGATTGAATGAGATGAGATTAGAATTTGAAGCTTCCCAAACATGCCCTTAGTTAGGGCTGGGGATTGATGCATGTCTGGGTGGACATGATATATATTCAAATCCTAGGAAGTATATTTGTTGAAAATAAAACATATATCATAGTAGTGTAATCGCTCACCAAAAAAGAAGGTGCCAACCAATGTATGTCCAATTTATTAAAATATGCGAAAGTTAACTATATATATATATACACACAAGAGACTTTGGAAGAAAAAAGATTTAAGATTATTTTAAAAGTAAATTATACTTTAGTACTTTGTGATTTGGCCCATGACATCACTAACAATTACATTTGCATATGCAGCAATTTAGTTTATCTCTTCACCCTTCTTGTTATTATACTATAGGTATATATGTTGTTGTTTAGGTGCCATATGAGCCCTCGGTGTTATGAGGTTGGACAATTGGGTAGTTAAAGCTCTATCAATTATTAGCTCCATGTGATCACTTGCAGATGTTAGGATTTAGAGTGTTTTCCAACCAATAATTATATATCACATAAAGTGATGAAAATGCAAAAATGAGAAAAAAATATATGAATACAAGTAATTTATTAATTAACGTGATTCAGTCTACGTCCACTCAAAGAATGGAGAACATTTAATATATTGAAATAGGGTTTACAAAGATGAATCAAATCCCTCTCACCATTATATTCTCCTTTAAGAAAGTCTTGAGTTACCTCCTCATATCACCACTATTGTATTATTATGTATCTTAAACGTAAATACAATGCATAAGAATTATTAAACTTAAGCCCACAAAGATAAAAAGGTTCAAATACTCAACTCCTTATTATTAGGGATGTCAATTTAGGTCTGAGACCAAAATATCTTATATTCATCGGATATCAAATATCGGATAGGGTACACATAGTAAAAAAACAAAAAAGTTATCGAATGGATACGAATATTGTCATAACTATCTGATATTCGTCCGCAATGAATGGATAGTTAGGGTACCTATCCATGCCCTAAAATATAAATACTTTATTATATTTTATGTATTTACTAATATATTTTTTATTATTTTACTTTAATTAACAGATATTGGGTATCGAATATCAAATATATCTAATTTTTAAATTGGATATACAATATCGTATATCCATTATTTTTGGGTGATACAAATATTTTAGGTGCCCGTTAATTAGATATCAGATATCAAATAAGGTATTGATACGAATATTAAATTATTGGATACAGATAAGGTACGAATAATGGATAAGATTAATGGATATGAATATCAATAGTGATAAAATGATCGGGTACCCAGCTATTTGTTGTCACCTCTCCTTATCCTAAAAAAATACATGACTCTAATTAACAATAATAATAACTTAAATACAAATAACTTTAAAAACTACACAAATCTTGTTAAACAGATAATAAGAGGTCAATATATAATCTTATAAACCTGAGTAAAGAAAATGTAACTAAAGTTTATCACTTTTTAATTTGCAAAATCCCTCAAGTAAGAAAATTAGGTTCAAATATATCTAATTTTACATTAATTTTCAATTTCATCCCCAATATATGTTTGTTGTCAATTTCGTCCTTAATATTTCACATTTTGGTTAATTCTATTATTTGACTAATTTTTTTCAATAAATTAATGACACGTTTCATGGTACTTTTTAATTTGAGTTAGAATTAAAGTTTTTTTTTCTATCAATTTTACAATAAATATCATTAGTCATGTAGAATTTGTCGTTAATATTTAGTTAAAGTAAAAACAAAGGATAAAATCGGTCAAAATATAAAATTTTAGAGGACAAAATTGATTAAAACAAATATTGAGGATAAAATTGAAAGTTGATGTAAAATTTAAGTAAGAAAAGAGTACTTTTTCCAAAGTATAATTTGATAACAACATAAAATTATGAGATGTCAATTAAATCACACGTTATGTAAAATAACTTTCTTTTATTAATTTATCAATTTTATCTTTTTTGTCATTCTTTTAGTTAATTGGTACTTTTTTTATTGTTTTTTTCCTTGCTTTATACTATAAACATTTGTATATAATTCTAAGTTTTACTTTTTTCTTTTCTTTTCTTGATTTCCTGGTGTTTAAACAACTTTCAACTCTAGTACCTTCATTTCTTTCCGTGATGGACTAAAAAATCAAAATGCAAGTTAATTCGATTTTTTATTTTTTATGACTATTTTTTTAAGTTTTTGTTTTTATTTTAAAATAAATATAAAATATATTTTTCAATGGACAATATATAATTTAACACTAATTAAAGAACTGAGATTCTTGAAAAGTCTAATTCTCCATAATATTCTTCATTATATTTCCAATTTATGGCCCCAAATTAGTTGAATTTTATTGTCTCACAACTACACAAATAATGTCAATATGATTACGATAGATCACCATAAGAAGACTATTCCAAAAGTCTACTTACTAAATTCATCACGTACGTAACCCACTTTACATTTGCAAGCACATGAATATATATATATATATATATATATACACGACAAAAATTTTACTACTTGGATTTTATGGGGGGATATGGCTTAGAAAGCGAAACACCTAAATATGTATAATAACCATAATACCATAAGTGATTTAATAATACTAATAAAATGAAAGAAGAACCATCATTAAGGGGAATATTCTTTATTGTGGAAATTAAAGCGCTGATTAAAATTTATTCTTTAGTTACAAATCTAAATCATATTAATGTAGTCCTTGGTCTCTCTTCTTTTAATGTTGCTACTTGTATATTACTGTCACTGAATTAATTATTGACATGGACTTTTCATCAAAGTTATTTTTTTAATACAATCGTTAAAAATGTTGAACACGATTCAAAACACGCGTTATATATATAAATATGTATTTTCTTTTAATAGGTAAAAAATTTAGGTGAGAAAATGGCGCTCCAATCCAGCTTCAAGGTAGACTTTAAGGTTTAAAAAGCACTTATAAAAATACTTATAGAAAACCCACTAAATGAGGCATTATCAAGAATCGAATTCAAACCATGCAATTGTCATGAACGGAAGGTGACCAAATAAGCCAAATCTCATTGGCTATAAACATCTATATATATATATATATATTCTATCGACTTCATTAACAAATAATTTTGTATCAATTTAGTTATTTTGAAAACCTATTATTTAAGACGTTTGAGGTTCAAGTTGTAAAAGGTGGATGGGTGTGTGGGACAAGGAATATAATGAAACCATTATATTGCATTATTATGTCTAAATTAATTGATGGGTTCAAGACGGCTCAAGATAACGCTTGAGTGATGATGACCCAACAAAATCCACTTGCATGACAACTACAAAGAAAAGATTGTGAGATGTCCGATGATCAAATCAATAATAAAGTTCAATATAAGTGTTAGTTAAAAATCAACAAAAGATAAATGAATTGGTTGTGAAGATTTTAAAGAGATTTTTTAGGAAGCTCAAGTTCCTACAACACAAACGTTAAAAATCATATCTCTACTTCTCAAACACACAATAAAATAGTTTTTTTTGGTAGAGACACAATAAGATAGTTTTATATTATGGGTACGTAACAAGCATACCTATTACAAATTAAAAGGGTCACCACAATTGATTTTATAGCTCACAGAGTATAATTACAATCCAACTCAACACATTAAAAGCTAGCTCAGTAATTACAACCTATCTAACCTCAAAATAGAGGGTCACCACAATAATTAATTTTGCGCAGGATGTTAAGAATAGCCTTTTACAAAGCACACAATAACAAAATATTTGGAAAAGAGTTTTTTTTTCTTACAAAGAAAATGTCACTAAGATGTTAGAACTAAGCTTAGATGAAGAGAATAATTGAAATAAAATAAACACTTAGTGATTTCGTTAATCTTTTCACTTGAAGAGTAGCTTCATCGTTTATAGGAAGTTAAGAAAGTAGACATTAGTTAGAGGTTCTTCAACTAATAAAAGTGACTTCAATTTGAACTTTCTTCAACTTTTCTGGCCTTAATTGATGTAATGGTGACTTCTCCTTTAAGGAGTGAGTATAGAGGAAGATAAAAATGTAACTTTGTGGGTGGCTCATTGATGTGTACAGTATTTATAGTAAGGGAGTAGAAACCTTGAGAAGTCGAACTTCAAGAAATTAAAGACTCTCTTAGCTTTGTAATATAATCCCATGAATCTCGAGAGATAAATTAGATAATTGATGCTCAAATGAGGTGTGAACTAATTCTCACTTATGGACTAGGCAAGTCACCTATAGGTGATCGCCTATAGGCTATAAGGCAACTGGTCCATAGTTTAACTTTGAGTAAACTCCCAAATTGGTCCCTGGATTATTGGGTCGCTGATAGATTGGTCCATGATTTATGGAAATTGGCAAATAGGTCCCCGAATTTTACTAACGTTAGTCAAATTGGTCATTCCGTGAAGTCGCCGTTAGCCAAGACGATGACATGTCCATAAAGTGCCACGTCAGCAGATGGAAAACTGAAAATGAAAAAAAAAAAAGCCAATTGTGTATTTCCTGCCACATAAGCATTAATATTAAAAAAAACATTTAATCTCTTCTTCAAATTGGTCCCTGAGTTCAAATTTTATCCCATTATTTTCAATTCCCCCTCTTTTCATCATCTTCAATCATTTTAGTCCCAAATCCTAAAACTAAAATTGTAAAGTGTCCCAAAACTCTTCCAAACATTCAAATTTAATCCTTAAAAGTATTAAAAACCCTAAAACCTAAACCCCAAGCTCTAAACCCTAAAATCCTAAACCCTAAAACCCTAAAACCCAAACTCTAAACCCTAAAATCCTAAACCCTAAAACCCTAAAATCTAAACCCCAAACCCTAAAATCCTAAAACCCTAAACCCTAAAACCTAAACCCTAAAATCCTAAACCCTAACCCCTAAATCCTAAAATCCTAAACCCTAAAACCTAAACCCTAAACCCTAAAATCCTAAAACCTAAATCCTCTCCCCTTTTATCAAGATATACTTTCAATCAAGTCCCTGCCCTAATTACAAATTGGCCCTGACTGTTTTCTTTTCTTTTCAAAATGGTCCATGAAGATAATGAGTATTGGTCCCTGAACAAATTGACCGAAATTCATCAACATCATCATCAACATGTCCCACGCAAATCCAGATTCATCAACACCTTCATCCTAATTTCCTCCAAATCACCTTCTTCTTCCTCACAGATTCACAAATTCACAACACAGAACACAACGATTTTAGATTTACAATGTCAGAGTGTCGAATCATATGAGATTGGTGTTTTTTTTCGTTGATTCTTCGTTTCTTTTGAGTTTTGAGAGTGAAAGATGTTATCGAAGATGAAGATCTGGATTCGGTGTGATTTCGTTTCATATGAGATTGGTGTTTTTTTCTTTTGATTTTTCATTTCTTTGATTCTTCATTCACAACACAGATCTGGATGAAAACCCATAGCAAACGAATCGAATATGGAGGGAGAAAACGAATCGATTTCAAGAAACGAAAACCCACAGCAAACGAATCGATTTCAAGAAGAGGACGACGGAGGGAGAAAACGGCGGAGGAAGAGAGAGAGTGTGAGGCTTCGTTGTGATCGAATCGAATATGGAGGCTTCGTTGTAGTCATTTTCGCACAGTGTAGTCATTTTGTGATCTTCGCACAGTGTAGTCATTTGAATATGGGAGAGGCAAGGCAAGGCTGAATCCACCATGGGAAAGGCTTTTTGAAGAAAGATGAAGATGATGATGACTGGGGATTAGGGATTCATGAAAAAAATTTTAGGGATTTATGTTAAATTGGAAAAATAAGATGAAGATTGAAAAAAAATTAAGTTTTAGGGGGTTTAAGGTTTTAGGGTTTTAGGGTTTAGGGTTTTAGGGTTTAGGATTTTAGGGTTTAGGGTTTTAGGGTTTAGGATTTTAGGGTTTAGGGTTTTAGGGTTTAGAGTTTGGGGTATAGGTTTTAGAGTTTTTAATACTTTGAAGGACTAAATTGGAATGTTTGGAAGAGTTTTGGGACACTTTACAATTTTATTTTTAGGATTTGGGACTAAAATGGATGAAGATGATGAAAAGAGGGGGAATTTAAAATAATGGGATAAAATTTGAACTCAGGGACCAATTTGAAGAAGAGATGAAATGTTTTTTTTTTAATGTTAATGCTTGTGTGGCAGGAAATACACAGTTGGTTTTTTTTTTGATTTTCAGTTTTCCATCTGCTGACGTGGCACTTAACGTGCCACCTCAGGAGATAACGGACACGTCATCGTCTTGGCTAACAGTGACTCTAAGGAAGGACCAATTTGACTAACGTTAGTAAAATTTGGGGACCTATTTGTCAATTTCCATAAATCAAGGACCAATCTGTCAGCGATCCAATAATTCAAGGACCAATTTGGAAGTTTACTCGTTTAGCTTTCGTTAATTTCATAATATAAAATAAAATATTCAAATTGATAATGAATAATTTTCTTGTTATTATATTCTATCACCTTTTTTGTTTTGTTTAGAAAAAGAAAAAAAATATCTCTTTTCAATATATTTGAAATTTTATTAAGATATAATTTTGAGAAATTGTTTGCTAAAATCTTTTTTAGAAAAATGCCAATCATATTTTTTTTGAATACATAAAACAAAGCTTAAAAGGAATTAAAGCAGCCATAGGCTGCACAAAAAACATTTGGAAAAAGGCTGAGGAGGGGCATGTTGTGCGGTTCCTTCATGAGGTTCCAGCATCCTTTGTGTTCAGTGACGATGTGCGTGATATCTTCCATGATGACTTCAAGATCAATATCAACTTTGGGGCGGGTTCCAATCATATTATCTTTATAAGAGACGTACTATACTATATATCTACATCCTCAAGGATTCAAATGTAAGAAAATAAATAAATAAAGAAAAGATCAGACAAGGACAAAGTAAAAAGAAAAAAATCTACTAGAAATAATGAAAAATATGTTTGAAAACTGAAACAGATTACTGACTATTTTCACCCACATAATCTCTATCTCTCAAGCAATGTTTTGGTAACCAGATTGGATACTAACTCAATCAATTGTCAAGCTAATTTAACTAGGTAAATTTTAAAAAATATATATTTTTGTTGCTCCATAATTCACAAATAATCTAACTATTCTAATTTCTTTGATAGTATATCATATTTCTTTATTGTTTGTCATTGTTTAGGCAAATTTTTTAGTCAAACATATGTGAAATCATATATCGGACTGTTTTGCAAACCGAATCCCTTTAAAGAGAAGTTAAAAGATAGATTTAGAATATTCAAAAACAAATTCAACACATCATTACCTCTACATTTTATTTAGAAGGCAAACGACTTCTTGGTGCCCCTAACGTTTGGGGTTAATTTCAATTATGCTCCTAATATTTGTTTTGTGTTAGTTATGTCCCCCCAACGTTTCACATTGTTGTCAATTATACCATAACCTCAATTTTTTTAAGCCAAAGTCATATTTTGGTCCCTCAAGTTTGCTCAAAGTTTCATTTTAGTCCCTCAGCTCAAAGAATTATCATCTTCACCACCACCACCATCACCACCACCATCGGAAGCACTGTTTACCCGCCGGAAAAACTCTATTTTTGCACCATCCTAAGCTCTGTTTTGTTTATCTCTTTCACGGGTTTTGATTACAAGACAACATACAATCGATTTCATGTATTAATTTCTAAGATTGAACTAAAAAACACATAGGATGAAGTTTTTACCACCATTCTAAGATGAAGTTTTTTGGCTCAATCGTGTATGTTTCTTGAAATTAGTTATTGGGGTTTTATTTCTATAACCTAAGGATCATTTTCCCCCAAACAAAGTTTGAAGAAAAAGCTTGGTTTTTTGAGTTTTTCAAAACGGTCTAGTTAGGGTTTGTTTTGGTCCGTGTTCTTCGCCTTTTGTGTGTTTGAGTTCAATCTTAGAAATTACTACATGAAATCGATTGTATGGTGTCATGTAATCAAAACTCATGAAAGAGATAAACAAAACGGAGCTCAGGATGGTGCGAAAATATATAGTTTTTTCGACGGGTGAACAGTGGGATGGTGGTGGTGGTGGTGATGAAGATGATGATTCTTTGAGCTGAGGGACCAAAATAGAACTTTGAGCAAACTTAAGGGATGAAAATAGGACTTTGGCCCAATAAAAATTGAGGTTAGGATATAATTGACACCAATGTGAAACGTTGGGGGCATAATTGACACAAAATAAACGTTAGGGGCATAACTGAAACTGACTCCAAAAATGGCCAAAAAAAAAAAAAAGAAATGGACTCCAAACGTTAGGGGTGCCCAGAAGTCTTTTGCCAATTTAAAAATACTAGTAGTTTTTATTAACATAATGATTTATAATCCTTATAAAATATAATTTCAAATTAAAATGTTTTTTTTTGGCCAAATTCAAATTAAAATGTTTACAAATTAAAAGAAGGAGGAAACTAAGGAAAGTAGAATTATATCATTGATTTTTATCTTATCATCATTATTAAATTTAAAGAAGTAGAAATTCTTAGTATCTACAAATCTAATATTACTTAATCATCACTTGAATAAATCTTTATGACGAATTTTTCAAAACAATATTTTGAGCCAATTTTTTTGTTTTTTTAAAAAATTGGATTAACCCCAATTTATTAGTAAGTTAGTAACCGGATTGATGTCGAATCAATCAAGTTGATAAAGGGATACATGCGTCTGAATATTTTGTCGAATCAATCAATTGAATTTTTTGTCGAATCAAGTTGATCGTTGGATTCCAGGTCAACCCGGCAGGGTGGGTCCGGGATTTTATACACTTCTCTCAAGATATTTCAATTATTTCAAATATTTATAAGAAATATTATTTATGTTTATATTTATATTTTTATCTATTTTAATAATTTAATTTATTTTTATTTCAGATTTATATATACACAGTTATATATATATATATATATAT
>QANZ01007536.1:50379-136989 GCA_003254925.1 Chamaecrista fasciculata
TTTTTTTTTTTTTTTCTAGTATTTCAAGTAAGTATGGTCTCTCAAATTGGTTTATAAAAATAAATGTGTAAAATACTATGAATAAAAATAACTTTAAACAAAACTGAACATTAAACCTCAAATATGGAGAACAACCTGGGTACCTGGCCCAAGAGGATTTTGCTTTCATCCATTTCCAATAATCCAAACAACCTAAAATTTGAGAGCCCATATTTCTGCGATATGTTTGAAACATATTTGATTTAGTTAAAAATAAAGCCCATATTTGATGGACTAATACTAAGCCCATCTCATGTCTCTTAAACCCATCAATTATTATTTACCAAAAAACAATCAGCCAATAACGTGGGGACATGAATAAAACAAATAAGTCTTACAGGAGACAACAAATGTTTTTTTAAATTAGCCCTTTTCTTTGGGCCAAGCTCAAGACAACAATGAAAATTGTATCACGAAAGCTCTCCATCTCCCTCTCGCACAGCGTTGTTAGCCCTTTTTTTTTTTGGCCTGAAAGCGTTGTTAGCCCTTGTAGATTGGTTTTTGCCACCTCTTCGATTAGAGAGATTTATTTATTTTAGGTCAAAGTCCTATTTTGATTTCTCTGTTATGCTCATTGTTCCAAATAGGTCCCTCAGTTATTTTTTGTTCCATATTGGTCCCTCAGTTATCCAAAACTTGTCAAAGTTGGTCCGTCTAATGTTTTCCACCCATTTTTCTGTTAAAATAAAGGGAAAAAATGAGCTTTCTTCCCCCAAAAATTTTATTTTCTTATATTAAGGTCCTTTTCTTTTTACAATAGGATCAAAACGTAAAAAAGAAGAAATGAATTAAGTTTTTAACTAAATTTTTCCCAAAACACAACCCCTCTGTCTCTCTCTGAACTGTTCGGCGTAGAGGGTGTGGTGGAGGGGGAGACCGGGAAACTCGAAGTTGACGCCGACGAAGATGCAGCCCGAGTGGCCGACACCGACGGTGGCAACGAGGAAGTTGGAGATTGAAGGGCGAGCGAGGGATCGTCATCATCAATACCACACAGGCTACTGCTCGTACAAACAGAGAGTCTCGACAAGTTATGAGGATGCCCATGTTCATACCCATCATCAATGTCATCTTCCAAGTAATGAAGAAAGCTCATGCTCTCATCCGAAGCCATTATTAGCAACAGTAAAGGAGTAGAGAGGCTCCTTGCATTACCCACCCTATTTATTCAAAAACTTGAATCATTGAACTCGCTTTTATTTCTCCTTTTTCTTTTTTTCTTTTTTCATTTTTTAAAGGCCAAAGTCCTATTTTGGTCCCTCTGTTATGCTCGTTGTTCCAAATAGGTCCCTCAGTTATTTTTCGTTCCATATTGGTCCCTCAGTTATCCAAAAGTTGTCAAAGTTGGTCCCTCTAACATTTTCCATCCATTTTTCCGTTAAAAAGAGAAGAAAAATAAGTTTTCATCCCCAAAAATTTTATTTTCTTACATTAAGGTTCTTTTCTTTTTATAATAGGATCAAAACGTAAAAAAAGAAAATAAATTAAAATTTCAAGTAAATTTACCCAAAAACATAAAAGTTTTCTCTCTCTCTCTCTCTCAAAGTGCCTCACCGGAAACTCTCTCTCTCTCTCTCTCTCTCTCTCTCTCTCTCTCATAACTTTTCGTGTTTCAGCCATACCCGGCAATACACTTTTAACCGGAAAAGATAAAATCCTCGTCGTCGTCGCGTAGTAGTCAGCGTCGGAGTACGACGACGCTCTCAGAGGCGACAGAGATCTGCTTCCTCTCTGGCTAGAACTCGCCGACGACGCGGGAAAAAACGACATCGAAGACGCCCTTTCGGATCTTCCTCGCATCTGTAATTGCTTTCCTTCTTCATCTTCTTTTCCGGATTGATTAAACTTAAAAATAGAAACAGAAGAGAATCAGAATCGAGATCAGAATCTCTCCGGCGAACAAGTTTGGGAGCTGGCGGTGGTTTGAGGGGACGAATCTTGCCGGCGTGGAAGAGTTGATTGTCGGAAATAGAGTCTGTGTGATGCGTGCTTCGTGGTGGGTATTGTTGGGTATGGCTGAAACACGAAAAGTTTCAACGGAATCGGCAATGAGAGAGAGAGAGAGAGAGAGAGAGAGAGTCGTGGGAGAGGGGAGAGAGAGAGAGAAAACATTTATGTTTTTGGGTAAATTCACTTAAAATTTTAATTTATTTCCTTTTTTTACGTTTTGATCCTATTATAAAAAGAAAAGGACCTTAATGTAAGAAAATAAAATTTTTTAGGATGAAAATTTATTTTTCCTCTCTTTTTAACGGAAAAATGGATGGAAAACGTTAGAGGGACCAACTTTGACAACTTCTGGATAACTGAGGGACCAATATGGAACGAAAAATAACTGAGGGGCCTATTTGGAACAACGAGCATAACAGAGGGACCAAAATAGGACTTTGGCCTTTTTTAAAACTTGAATCATTGAGGTTTTGGCCTTAATTTTTTTAAGAAAACACTGTCTCATCGGTGTCTCTGTTTAATTCACCAGGGAGAAAATGCAAAAACAGAGGGCTAATTAACTATAGTGCAAAACAAAACAAAGGGTTAAACTTAAATCCAACAAAATTACACAGCGTTGACGCCCTTGTGGTTTCTAGAAAGAGTGACACTTCGGCCGCCGCCATCGGTGTTGGCGACTCCGGCCGCATCTTCGTCAGCGTCAACTTCGAGTTTCCCGGTCTCCCCCTCCACCACACCCTCTACGTCGAACAGTTGTGTGTGTGTGTGTGTGAGAGAGAGAGAGAGAGTTGTGTTTTGGGGAAAATTTAGTTAAAAACTTAATTAATTTTTTTTTTACGTTTTGATCCTATTATAAAAAGGAAAGGACCCTAGTATAAGAAAATAAAACTTTTGGCGATGAAAGCTCATTTTCCCCCTTTTTTTAATAGAAAAATGGATGGAAAACGTTAGAGGGACCAACTTTGACAAGTTTTAAATAACTGAGGGACCTACTTGGAACAATGAACATAACAGAGGGACCAAAATAGAACTTTGGCCTTTATTTTATTAGAGAAGTTTCTTTATCCATTAAAGAAGTTTTTTCCTCTTTTCATGGAAAGGATTTATATTTCCTTTAGTAGACATAAATATCTTAAATTTATAAATGAAGTTTAACATTAAAGAAGAAAATAGTTAAAGAGATTAATCTCTTATAGAGAGATGAGGGGTGTGTTGTCTCTTGATTTATCTTCCAAGTTTTCTTTATCTTTTTTTTTAGATATTTTATAGACCTGATTGTATATGATATATATCTTATTTTTTGTCTTAGATGTGTTGCTTAGGATTTTCTTTTCTTATTCTATATTATTGTAATATTTTCTGTCGAGCGTAAAACTATGTTTAAATTAGTAGATCTATGTGTTTCTTGGTCTCTATATTGTATGGCCTTGTGCCATTTCTCTCATGAATGATAATTATGCTTCTGACCAAAAGAAAAAATTGAACCAATTTGACTGTGAGGATGATATTATAAATATATATATATAATATTAATAAGTTGTTTTTAAAATAAGTAATCTATTTTATATTATGAATTATATTAATAATACAAACTAATTAAGTTATTGCATTAAAAATTAGTCGTAAAAATAATATCTACTTGCAATTTGTAAATTAAAATACCAAAATTGCAATTATATTCATTAAAGATAATGTAGATCAGCAAGAAAAAGATTAAACAAATGATAAATTTAAAAAGAAAAAAGAATGTATAAAACTAGTAATGAAATCTTAAAGTACTACTAAAAAGAAAAAAGTATTAAGATTTCCTTTTTTTTTTTTTTTAAATGGCCCAGTTAGTTTTTTTTTTTTTGGTTTAACTCAATTTTGTATTGATTTCGTCTAAATTTATTTCATCTGGTCCCATCTGACTCCTTAGTGTCCTCTTTAATTTAAACTAGTATCATACCCGCACGTTGCGCGGAGTTCCAAAAAAGAATCGGGCTCTATATAATTGTACCCATGGAGGAACAAAGCAAAAAGGAAAAAAAAAGTAACGTTACCCATAAAATTGAATCTATAAAAAGTAAGAATAGATTCAATCAACATAAAAAGATGACCAAAAAAGTTGTATCGAACGAATTGGTCCTTTCGTGAAATCGCCATTAGTCAACTCGCTAACGTGCCACGTCAGCAGTTGGAAAACTGAAAACAAAAACAAAACGCCAACTGTGCATTTAGTGCCACATCAGCATTGATAATTAAAAAAAAATATTTCATTCAAAATTCAAATAGGTCCCTGAGTTATATTTCTATCTCATTATTCTCAATTTCCCCTATTTTTCATCACCTTAATTCATTTTAGTCCCAAATCCTCAAAATAAAATTGTAAAGTGTCCCAAAACTCTTCCAAACATTCTAGTTTTGTCCTTAAAAGTATTAAAAAACCTAAACCCTAAACCGTAAAATCCTAAACCCCAAACCCTAAAATCCTAAACGAGAAACTATAAAATCCTAAACCCTAAACCCTAAACCCTAAAATCCTAAAATTGTAAAGTGTTCCAAAATTCTTCCAAACATTTCATTTTAGTCCTTAAACTCTAAAACCCCAAACCCTAGAACCCCAAACCCCAAACCCTAAAACCCCAAACCCTAAACTCTTAAACCCCAAACCCCAAAATCCCAAACCCTAAACCCTAAAACCCCAAACAATAAATTCTAAAACCCCAAACCCCAAATCCTAAAATCCCATACCCCAAATTCTAAAACTCTAAACCCTAAACCAAAAACCCCAAACCCTAAAATCCTAAACTCCAAACCCTAAAATCCTAAACCCTAAACCCTAAAATCATAAACCCTAAAATCCTAAAATTGTAAAGTGTCCCAAAATTCTTCCAAACATTTCAATTTAGTCCTTATACTCTAAAACTCCAAACCTTAGAACCCCAAACCCCAAACCCTAAACCCCAAAATCCCAAACCCCAAACCCTAAAACTTAAAACCCCAAACCTACCCCAAACTCTAAAACCCTAAACCATAAACCCCCAAACCCCAAACCCAAACCCTAAACTCTAAAACCCCAAACCATAATCAAAATTGTGACTGTACATTAAAGTTCAACAATTGTGACGTGCAACAGTATTATTCAAATTAGTCCCCGAATTTATCAAAATAGTTCAATATGTTAGACAAATTGGTCCTCTAATTAAATGAATAGATAATAAACCAAAGAGTTTAGGGTATGGGATTTTAGGGTTTGGGGTTTGGGGTTTTAGAGTTTAGGGTTTGGGATTTTAGGTTTTAGAGTTTGGGGTTCAAGGTTTGGGGTTTGGGATTTTAGGGTTTGGGGTTTGGGGTTTAGGATTTTAGAGTTTAGGGTATGGGATTTTAGGGTTTGGGGTTTAGGGTTTAAGGTTTTAGGATTTGGGGTTTGGGGTTTAGAATTCTAGGGTTTGGGGTTTTAGAATTTAGGGTTTAAGGTTTTAGGATTTGGGGTTTGAGGTTTGGGGTTTGGGATTTTAGGGTTTGAGGTTTGGGATTTTAGGGTTTGGGGTTTGGGGTTTTAGGGTTTTAGGTTTTAGGTTTTAGGGTTTGGGGTTTGGGTTTCTAGGATTTGGGGTTTTAGAGTTTAAGAACTAAATTGAAATGTTTGGAAGAATTTTGAGACACTTTACAATTTTAGGATTTTAGGGTTTATGATTTTAAGGTTTAGGTTTTAGATTTTAGGGTTTAGGATTTTATGGTTTTGGGTTTAGGATTTTAGGGTTTGGGTTTAGGAGTTAAGGGTTTAGGGTTTAGAGTTTGGGGTTTATAGTTTAGGGTTTAGGGTTTAGGGTTTATTGTTGATGTGGCACTAAATGCACTATTGACATTTTATTTTGTTTTTAGTTTTTCAACTGCTGACGTAGCACGTTAACAAAGATTTCACGGAAGGACAAATTTGAGTAATGTTTGTAAAATTTAAGGACCTATTTGTCAATTTCGTTAATTTGGGGACCAATCTGTCAGCGAGCCAATAATCCAAGGACCAATTTAATAGTTTACTCCGTGATAAATCCTAGAAACAAACAAACAAAAAACACGTTTGGAACAAGATCGCTAGATATATAAGCTAACATATGCAACTCCGAAAGGTACTATAACCAAATTGTGCATCCAATTTGGACTTGTCTTCTACTTCCAACTCCCAAGCTTTCAAATTTAGAGACTCCTGACCTTCCACGCAAAGTTTTTTTTTTTTTTTTCACAAAGTTAACATAATTTCCTGAACACTACGCGATTTGGACATAATTGTCTTCTTTCATAGACCACAAAATTCAAAATATATATATATATATATAATATTTGAGATCAAGACAGTAATATACTAATATTTGTAATTCTATATTTTAATTACTTGTATATAAAAAGAACAAAATAAAATTCCGATTCTATTTCTATGTATGTATTCTGTATTCATTTGCTAGCCTGTAAGATGTAACTGTATTCAATTAGCACGGGAAAAAGGCTCTACACGCGCGTGCCAATACGCTAAAATCCTATACAGCACTATTTATCAATAATCAATAATAATTACTAAAATAAAATATTATGTCTTCCTTTGTCGTTTCCGCTGAAACGCGAAGAGAGACACGTCACTTCTTCTCGCCGGCGATTTCTCCAAACTTCAAGGACGTTTAGAGCGATGATGATGAGTAGACGACAATGACTGAGTCGAAACGCTGCTCGAATCTCCAATCCCATTATTATTATTATTATTATTATTATTCCCATGCAAAATCTCGGAGAGAAAATTCCCCACATCCTCAGGTGAGAAGCACGTGATATAACCCGACCCGTTTTGTCTTCTCAACCCGTCCCGATTTTTCTCGTAGAACTTTCTGTATGTAGTTACTATCTTCTCCGATATGGAAGCTTTGATTTCATCACGCATTTTGGAATCCGATACGATCCACGACGATTGTTTCTTGCAAGTTTCTTTGAATTCGGCGTTGAAATTTTTGAAATATGCGACGGCTTGATCCGCCGGAATCTCCGCCGTTGGATTTTCCGGCAACGACGATAATACTCTACTCCATCCCATTCTTTCGTACTTTGAAACGTACTCTTTAACCTTCGATTCGTGTTTATTCAACCAATCTTCGCCGAGAAGAATGCTGAGATTCGATTTACGAACTTTAACGACGACGTATTGGAGATTATTGGCGAGGAAGAGATACGAAAGAGCGACGTCTTTGAATAACTCAGCCTTTCCGTCGAGTTTACAGAGAACGACGAGAATCAGCCACGCGAGCCTCGTCGAGATCATCTCCGACGAGGCGTTATCTTCGTGAATTGGACTCCGGAAGTAAGATTCCGGCAACGGAGATTGCAGATTTAACGGAAAATCTTCGACGATGTCGGCGAGTATACCGGAATAATCGGCGAGGAAAACGATGTAGTTCATAACGTAACGCGTGAGAGGATGAACTCCACCGCCTGGTAATGGCTTCTTCGAAGAATCTTTCTGAATCGCCGATTCGAAATCGGCGAGCATCGATCTAACGGCTTCGCCGAGTTTTGCCAGAGAATTCACCGCCTGTAATCGGACGAACGAGGTCGATTCGAACGAGAAAATTGACTCTATCTGAGGCCAGTTATCAGAAACGGCTTCGTACAAATCCAGAGTCCTGAACATTTTCTCGGGAGTTTTCTTGCATCTCGCTACCATTTCCGGGAATCCAAACAGAGTCATCGCGGATTCTCTACAAATTTCAGCGAAACACGACTCTGCGATTCTCTCCGACGACGCGAAGACCTGGTCGCAGAGAATCCTCTCGCCGTAAAACAGAGTCGAAACGGCGACTTTGATTGCGTTTAACCAGGTCTTAATCTTCAACTCAATAACTTCCCAATCCATTTTCTGAATCTGAGAAATACTCAATCTCTCTACTCCGAGATGATACAGAGCCTCATCAACAATCGATTTCCTCATAAGATTGTAAATCTTAACACACTCTTTGCTATAACCAGCGTTAATCATACATTCCGCAATCGCTCTCAGATCTCCCATCGCAATCATCGAAACTCTCTCCGTCTCCGAAATCAAACTTCCGTTATCGTCGTCAAACAAATCGTCGTCGAAATCGGAAAAACTCGACGGTCTCCGATCAACAGAAGATCGACACGAAGTCGTTGAAACAGATTCAGCATCAAGATGATCTCGATTAGACGATAAAATCCGATAGAACTCGATTTCGAGCCGTTTCAACGCAAGTTGCATCAAGAGCTGAGAATGAACGAGTTTTTGGGAGGTGGAATCCTGTG
This sequence comes from Chamaecrista fasciculata, assembly GCA_003254925.1. Taxonomy (NCBI): domain Eukaryota; kingdom Viridiplantae; phylum Streptophyta; class Magnoliopsida; order Fabales; family Fabaceae; genus Chamaecrista; species Chamaecrista fasciculata. Next base: position 58,654 of record QANZ01007536.1, read on the forward strand.
CGACGAGGCACCGCATGGAGAACTGCAACCCTCTAACGGCGTTAAGGTACTGTCTGGCTTCGTGGCGGTTGCCGGAGAAGAGAGGAGTGAGTTTTGCGTAGGGAGTGTGATCGGAGTCCCATTTTGTGATGATGGAACGAGCGGTGTCGATGTTCTCGTCGATCAATGAGTCGGAGAATGTCCGGTAAGGAGATAACGGCGACGGCGAACCAGAAGATTTGAAGAAGATACTCCTCATTCCTTTTCTCGGCATTTGAGAATTTGTATGTGTGTATGAAATGAATGAAATTTGAAGTGAGAAGAATGAATGTGTTGAATATATGGGAGTGAGAGAGAGAGAGAGAGGTATATATAGAGGAGTAACTGTAAGAAGTGAGAACTGTGGGAATGGTTGACTCATTAGCTGGATGAAAATGGATTCAGCGTGAGAGAGTGGGACCACAGTGAAAAGAGTAAAGAAGAACGCGGAAATTAAAAAAAAAAAATCATTATTTAATTTAATTTTTGAAGTGTCCGTTGTCTACTTGTCTTTCCAAGTATTACGCTTACGTCTGCGCCAACGTAGATTATACTATATAAAGGCGAAAATATTATTTTGGTCTTCAAATTTTATATGAACTTTCAATTTCATCCTTAATATTTTATATTTTCGTCAATTTGGTATGAAGATCAACTTCTTTTAATGAATTAATGATAGACATCATCATTTTTTTCCATCTAAATTAGGATTTGAATTTTTTTTCTATCAATTTTACATTACATATAATCAGTCACGTAAAATATGTCGTTAATATTTGATTAAAGTCTTTAAAGTATGGACACTAGTACGTGTACGAGACACAACACAGATATAGACACACCGACACATCAAATTCTTAAAATTACATGACATGACACGATATATAAATTTATATATAACTTATAAAAAGAATCTATAAATTATGATAAAACTTTAAAAATTACAATATTTAGTCATAATATATAATATAATGTGTGTCATTATTTTCTATTGTTTGTCATGTCAAAGTCACACAAAATTGATTTTATATTTTAAAACTTATAAATATGTGTCGTACAAGTGTCAGACACAAACATGATATGGTAACACACTTTTAAAATAAAGTGTCTGATCCATACTTTAGAGACTAAAAGTAAGAGCAAATGATAAAGTTCGCCGAAATGTGAAATATTGAAGACAAAATTAATAATTAGTATAAAGTTGGGACCATGCTTTTGCCTTGTATGAATATATATAGAGTAAACTAATAATTTGATCTCTAAAAGATCATTGAGCTGACAATTAGGTTTCTGAAAATTGAAATGTACAATTTAGTCCTTAAAAGATTCAAATAGTATACTAATTAGTCATTTTTATGGACTAAATTGTATACCATTTTAATCATTAAGAGAGTAAAAAGTAGACCGTTTTGATCATTCAGAGACTAATATGTATTTTAATTTTCTAGGGACCGAATTATCATCTCGATAATCTTTTAGGCACTAAATTATTAGTTTACTCAATATATACACCTAATACCTTCGCGAACAAATCAACCATATGACATATCCTGCCTCCTTCGCACTTGAGCCAATGTAGTTAGGATGTTGGTGGGAATAAATTGTTTTGAAAAATAAGAAAATATTTGTTTATTATAATTCGAGAATAATATATTATTTTAAAAATGGAAAAAGAATAAAAAATTGTTGAGTTAAATCTTTAAAAAAAAATTTTATTACTACAATGTTAATAAATTAAAGTTTGACAGACTTTGGAGATAGTGATCATTCCAAACATATATTCATGCCAACTATTACATGGGACATCAAGGAAAAACGTTTAAATGCACTAGCATCTAGCTAGCTACATATATAGACTTCTAGAAGATATCCTACAGCTAATTTTTAAAAATTAATAATTCTCTCTGATAGTATTTTTCAAGAGCTGTTAATTACTCATTATAATAATTTTCACCGAGTCTTCTTTATTATACTGAATTGGCTGCTGCAGAGGAAACCACTTCTGTCACCCAAATATTAAAACTTCAAAATGCATAAAAGAGATTTTTACTCTCATTGCTTTAAAACTTCACTTTATGTACCTAATTGTTACTCTACTCTTATATATACTTAAATGCATGGAATATATTTCACATAAATCCTTTATGTGATTTCATTTTTATAAACATTTCATCTGAGTTCTTGTCAGTAAACTAAATATGCGTTACATATATGTAAGACCAGATTTTCTTAAGAAAATAACAAATAGATTAATAGAATATACCAGCTGATTGATGGATAACAGTTAGTTCACGCGCATATTATATAAGGTAAGTTTAGCAAACAAGTGAAGTACTAGCGAAAGTCTTTAGATTAAAAGAAAGAACAAATTGTTTACCAAAAAAAAAATAAAAGAAGGAAAAATTTTTGATAAAGTTCATTATATGTTTGTTATAAGGTTCTTTATATGTTCGCTATAAAGTATTTCCAATTAGAAACTTGATTTATATTTTCTCTCTTCTATGATTGATATGTAAAAATGTGTGTTTAATATTCTCTCCCTATTATAATTGATCATGCATCAAATTTTTACCACATATTATATATATTCATTGAGAAACTTTATAAGAAACATAATAAATTTTCCGTCACTCTTTCCCTTAAAAGAAACAAAAGAAGTGGTATGGAATGTATGTGGGGAGCTCCCAAGAGTTGGACGAGTACCTTTTGATTTTGAGATTTGTATAAAATTTGTATGCACAAATCTCAAAGTTGGAAAATTCTCACTCAACTCATTACATGAAACGTTTGATATACAAAATGAAAAATTATCTCTATAATAATGAATTCTGTGTTGTAAACCAAATAAATTATAAAGTACAAAGATATAGAGATAAATATAAGAGAGAGAAGAAGATACACAAATTAGTCCTTGAAAAGACTTAGTTCTTCAGGAACTATTCTATATGATTCATGGATGTAGTCGTTCTTCAAGAACTCATCCTCCCATAATCTTATTATTCCATTTCCCATTCTCTAATGTGTACAAAGTGAAATCTCCCTTATATAGGACTTTAGACATAAAGAGGGCTATGTAACTTATAGCCTATACATTAAGGACACCATAAAGGACAACATTATATGGCATTAAGCACACCAATGAAGGGAGGTTACACCATACAATTATGGGTATTATGGAGGAGATGTTAAACATTTGAGATATGGAATCCAAAGGTCATGGATGTGGTCATCCACATATTACATGTAAATTACATGTTTATAACACTTCCCTTTGGATGACCACAATATATGCCTTATTAAAAACATTGTTAAGAAAAATCCAATGGGATAAAAACTTAACGAAGGGAAAAAGAGTACATTATTCATAATTTTTACACTACAAATATATGCCTCGTTAAAACCTTGCTAAGTAAAACCCAGTGGAACCAAAACTTAGTGAAGAAAAAAGAGTACATTATTTGGAAGCATTACTTCCCCTCAAAAATTGCACTTCATCTTCAAAAATGCATTGTGCTTCATCTTCAAGATGTTTGAATTGATTCTTCCTTGTCTTCGAAGATATTGAATTATAATATAGTGATCACACTCATGCATGATACCATAGATCTCCATTGCATATAAAATCGTTAACATATAATATAAAAGTAATTTCATATTTCACATGACTAATCAATAAAAGTCTTCTCACATGATCGAACATAATATTAATTTAACATATAGAACCCACTTCTTTGAGTGTAATATGTTGACATTAAAAAATATCATAAGATATCAAAATCATTTATCTTCCACTATATTCTCATTGATAAAATAAATAATAATAATAATAATAATAAATTTGACAATATTGTATTTGCTTTTGGAAACTTATCAATCACAATTTTTTTTATAAACGAAATATTAATAAAGCGATCAATAATCAAATATAATCAAATTGATTTCAAATACATGCAATTAATGAGCATTAAATCCATTGACCAATACAAAATTATTGTAATCCCATTAGGAAAATACTTACTTCAAATTTCTCAAGAATTAATACTATCATTTCTTTCTCTTTTTTTTTATTAAAAAAAAACAAGTTACCAATAAAAATACGAAAAATAATTCATGACTCTTACATGATATAAAATTTTATTCAGTGATGCATATATTAAACATTTTATAACAAAACGGTAACCTTACATATATATATATATATATTGTATGCTTCAGACATTTCATATCCTTCAAGGATTTCATATAGATTGTAAGCTTCAGACATTTCAAATCTTTCAAGAATTTCATATAGATTGCATGCTTCAAGCATTTCAAATCTATCTTGAATTTTATATAGATTGTATGTTTCAGGCAATTCAAGTCTTTCAGGAATTTCTTACTCATGAATATATAATTCACTAATAACGTTAATGCATAATTTTCAATCTGGTATATACCCAAGTCTTTCCAAAGACTCATAAAATCTTATTGATTGGATTCATAGATTCATCTTCCCCTCATCTCATGTTTCATATATGTTTCATATGAGAAATCTTTCACTGCTAGTGCATTACATTTATACAAATTTATTTATTTCATATAAAAACTCAATTATATTTTATAGGTTTTGACGTCTTCAGGTGGTAAGACTACTAATCTAAATGTATGACAACTTCTAGTTCCTTGACTTCTTGTCAAAAATTTGACAACTTCTGGTGTCTAAATTGCTAGTTCAAAGTTTAACATTTTCTAATATTGTCAGGGCTACTAGTCCAAATTTCGAAATCTTCTGGTGTCTGGACTGCTGGTCCAAAGTTTAATATTTACTTAGGGGATTCATCTTGCTACCGGAAATTTTTGGCCAATTATCAAATGTCAACAATTAACAAAATGGGATTTTAAACACTCTTATTTAATAATCCTCAACTGATAATAATTCATCAAAATACTTCAACTCACAGCCTTCAGGCATTGTCATACATTTTCTCATGGCTTCAGGCCATATGATTTTCAATTTTCAATATCCCTTCAAATATTTCTTCAAATTCAATGAAAGTTCTTGGTACCGAAACCACTGCTGGGGTTATAACTTTCATGAAAAATAAAAATTGTTGATCTTATAAATTTATTGTCTCTTATAGAACATAATAGTGAAAATTTTCTATTCTCTTTCTTTTGAGAAAATTATTCTCTACATAATGTATATTACGCTTCTAGCGTATTTTGAACTTTTTGGCTTTTCTACCAATACTCATTCATTAAAAATGACTAGTCTTGTAAATATATATTTACATACAAATATATGATCATTGAACTTCATGTTCATCAATGACAACCACAAAAATACATTTGTCATATCATCATCATCATCTCTACTGGAGATATGTGGTGTCAAAATTTTCAAAAGTCAATTACACTGCCAATTTCATTTTTACCTCATATCAATATAGAAATACATATATCAACATTAGTCTTTAAGACTATTAAGGAAAATTCTCATCATTTTTACATAGTTGGCACTCATAATTCCTGGGAATGTACTAGCTATTAACCTTCAAGGCTAATATTAAACAATGTTTCAAACGAAATGATAAAATAATCAATTCGATGATAATAAACTCATGCATAAACTATTAGCCTTCAAAGCTCTTATTAGCCAAACTATTGTTTTTGGCAAATTACCAATATGTGCAATAATTCTTCTATATGCACTTATTCATTACAAATAACATGGCTTCAGGCCATCAAAAATATTTCCAACAATTATAAAAATTTCCATTAATAATTTATCAATATATATTAACTCATTGCCTTCTAGGCGATTATCATCTAATTTCAATAACTGCATCTTTACATTTTATAGATCTATAAAAATGTGACATTGTGTTTCTATCACATATCCATAAATGGATAAAATTATCAATTTCATGATAATCAAATCAAAGATCATATGGCTTCGGACCATTTCTTATATAACTTTCACCTTTTCAAGGTGACAAAAATAAAATCAAATATAAAAGAGATCATGCTTAAATATAAATAATTCAAAAGTAAGAATACGACTTTCTTACCTTCAATCCATGATTGAGAAGAAATGTTAAAATGACTTTGCTCTAATTCGGTAGAAACTTGTGCTGATAACGTGTTGTAAACCAAATAAATTATGAAATATAAAGATATAGAGATATATATAAGAGAGAGAAGAAGATACACAAATTAGTCCTCGAAAAGACTTAGTTCTTCAGGAAATGCCTGAAGCATTTAGGTACTTTTAAAAAAAATATTTTTGAAAATAATGTTGCTTAATAAATAATATATAAGATGTGATGAAAATTTTGTATATGACTAACTATAGTCAAAAGATAATATTAAATATATATTTTTACATGATCAATTATGAAAAATACATAATATGAATCAAATTTATGATTGAAAAAACTTAATTAAAAAGATATATGAGTATGTTTAACAATTAGAAAGTAGATTAAAAGGGGAGAGGTTGGGAGAAAAAGGGAGATTACATTTATATCTCATTTCTTTGTTTAATTAGGTGTTTATACACCTACTCTATTATATCTTTCCTTCGAATTCTCAACTTCTTTAATAAAGAAAAGAGAGATTACAAATCTTTTAGGGGCTGATTGGTAGGGGCGTTTCTTGTTTCTATTTTCAATGAAATAGAAAATGGTGAAGAAAATATGTTTGGCTGGCGTTTTGCGAAATAATTTTCAGGAAACGTTTCTGAAAAAGAGCCCAATTTAGGAAACATCAAAAAGTTGTTTCCGCCGTTTCCTGTGTAAAAATTTGGAAACTGAAAACAAGATTTTGGAAAGGCGGTGGCATTACTGTAATTCTAACTCTGAATTATGAAAAGGCGGTGGCATACTTGTAAATACATGTATTTTCCTCTAAACCCCCCCAAACCCTTCACACACACGATATTGAGCGCTTTTCACATTCAGCGGCAGCTTCTCTTCGTCAACCTCAGAATCCTCATCTCGCACAGCGCCATCGCCATCTCGNTCTCTTCGTCTCGCACAGAATCCTCATCTCGCACAGCGCCATCGCCATCTCGCACGGTGTCCTTCTCTCACACAGCGTCCTCATCTCACACAGCTCTTCCATCTCGAACAGCGTCTTCACCTCGCACACATCTGGTAACTCGTCTCTTATTGATTTATAATGGTTTCCCACAATAAAATTTCTTCTATTGGTTGTCGATTGTGTGTGGGTGTGATTTTCTGTCTCTAAAGTCTCATAATCTGTTTGGGTTTGGTTTGAGTGTGTGGCTATGTGTGAATTTGAAGTAATGGAGGGATTAAAAACCTAATAAAGAGGCCAAAAAGAAGCTGAAAAAACTGGACCTAACATAGTTCATATGCATCCATTACCACGTAGAACAGGACAACTTCAAATTGCTAAATCTCAAACTCAGACACGTGATATTAGATTAGCTGCCGCATTGGTGAGCTACTTTTTGGATTTTAATGTGTTGATTTTTGTTTGCTTCTCTGCTGTAACTTTTCTTTGTTGATTTTAATGGCATACTTTCTAAACTGATTGAAAAATTAAAGTATTTTGTGATATTGAAAGGCAACAACAGTGCTTATTAGAAATTATAGATATATTATTACATCAAGGTTAAATTATTCCTTTGTTTCCACCATATGCTGTGACTCTTAGGATTGAAGTAGTGGACTAGTGATGGTGTTGTTGTCTACTTGATTTCGGTGTCTGTCATCACCAAATCTAAAAAACATTTCATAATGCTTGTGAATTATTTTGGTTCTATTCAATATTCTGATGTCTTGCCTTATGCTTCCTGCAGAATGCTACATGTGCATCAGGGCAAACCCAAACCATAACACGTGAATCTCGGTCACTTACCATTACTCCCGGTAACAACCTCATTCTACCCAAACCCAAACTGCATTGTGGCAGTGAATATACGTTGTGTCTCACTCTGATAACTGGCTTGTATTGTATATTTGTATCTAATTTGTTTTGGTGCTTGAAATGAGCTAGACTTTAGACTTTATAATGGAATAATCTTAAGCCATAGAATCTGCAATCTTTTTTCTTATGATGCTACTTCTCCTACTTGCAAATTAGAGATCCTGAGATTACATTATTTTGCTTCCTTGAACTCGTAAATTAATATATGATGCAGCAATTAAGTATAGGAAAATGTAATGTGATTTCTCCTGCTACTGTAGGGAGTAGCCCTTCATTAGTATTCTTCTTTTCCAATGTTTTGTACTAAAAAAATTGTTATTTGTTGCTTATATTGGATTAATATTTGGTTACACCTTGTTATTTTAAGTTCTCAGCTAGTTCCATCCTTCACTCTATAATTATGAACACATTACTATTCTTGCTTCAAGTGTTATATATATATATAGTAGGTTCAGAGATCCCAGTTAGTGCTGATCACTGCAGTTTATGTTGTAATTTGTTCTCTTTTGTTAATCAATTTGCAATGATACAATAGAATACTGAAGACATTCAAAGTGCTACATTGCATTATGGTACAATATAACAAGGTAAGAGAATAAGGTGAGCCTTAAAGTGACATAACCAAAGACCTGATAATCCTGACAAAAGAGAATCTCTTGTTTTCTTTCATGTTAGAACTTAGAAACATAGATATAGAAAAAAGGAGCCTATATTATAGATACATATAGGAATAAGAATAGGAATTAGTTTACTAGTAGTCTTTTTTTTGTGGGTTTTGTCATTTAGTACTTTTCTACAAAAACCCCCTTTCTCTTAACTTGGTTCCGTGAGAAAACAACTTGTACATCCCCACTCTCTTCAATAGTAACTTGGACTTTTCTTATATAATCCCTCCAAGAGAGATTGCATATTGGTTTATGTATATATATATATATGTATGTGGTCAAAAAGTGAGACTGTTCTTGCTAGATTTAGGTCACTTAATTAAAAATCTTCCCAATTGTCTTTGGGTTTTTTATGCATGAATAAAGTCCTTTCCATTTTCAAAGTACCAATAGAATCTGCAAGTTTAAATTACTATGCTTACATCTTATATGCCATTTCAATTTGTTCATAGTTTAATTTGCTATACTTACTTCTGATATGAATGGTTTTTAGTACAAAATGGGGGGGAAAAGTGAGAAAGGAGACATCCAAATGGAATGGTCAACCCAAAATACGAAGTGACTTATTGATTTAATTTATGATCGAGTGAAGAAGAATAAATTGCAGACATCAACCTTCAAGCAAACAATTTGGGAAGAGATAAATAATGAACTTGCACAACTTATTGAAGAAAATTATGGTGTGGAGAGATTGAAAGGAAAGTTTAACAGACTACGTACTCAATATCGGGAGTTTTCAACTTTATTGGCTCGAACTGGTGTTACTTGGGATTCAATATCTAATAAAGTCAATGCACCTGAAGATGTATGGCAAGATTTGTACACGGTAAGTACAAGTAGTATTTGTATTATTTATTTTTATTTTTAATTGTGTTATCAAATTATTTTCTTGCAGAAATTAAAGGAAGATATTATAAACAATTTAAGAAGCACGGGTTCGAGTTTGATTATAATATACTCGGTGAAATATTTATGAATGTTATTTTTTTTTTCTACAGATCAATTTTATCTTGTTGATTCTGGTTATCCTAATATGTCTGGATATCTTGCTCCTTATCGTGGTCAAAGATATCATTTGCGGGATTATCGTGGACAAGGACGACCACGAGGAAGACATGAACTTTTTAATTACAGGCACTCTTGTTTGCGAAATATAATAGAAAGATGTTTTGGAGTATTGAAAGCACGTTTTCCAATTTTGAAGTTGATGCCAAATTATCCAGTGAGAAGACAAAGACAAATTCCTATAGCTTGTTGCACCATACATAATTTCATCAGGTTGCAGAATAGTGGAGATAAACTTTTTGAAGAATATGCTAGAGAAGACATGATAATACAAGAAGAACAAGGTTTGGGAGCACAACAAGGATTCAATGATGCATTACAAATGACTCAAACAAGAGAAGATATTTGTGATGAAATATGGGCGAATTATCATAGAGCTCGTCGTTAATAATATTGTTCAAGAGAGGATTATTGAATTTTAATTTTTTCTAATTTTTTTTTGGTATCAACATTTCAGTATAGATTTATATGATTTAATTATATTTTTGTTTACATACAATGTAATTATATTTTGTTTAATGTACAAGTGACAAAAATCAGTAGTGAAAACAAAAACATGAACATGATAACCAATCACATATTCATAATTTTTGCCTTTTCAAAAATTCGAAACCAAACAGTTTTGTTAAATTTTGTTTTCAAAACTTTATTTTCACAATGAAAACCAAACGTATTTTCAAAATGTTAAAAATTTCAAAATGAAAATCATTTTCAAAAAATAAAACAAAAAATGAAAACAGAAAATATTTTCACAAACGCCATTAATTTTCTACTACCAGCATCAAACATATGCCAATGCCAGTCATTTGACAAATTTCAAATTATGAGATATCAATATGAAATTGATCCTATATCAAAATATAATAAATCCTTATTTATATACTATAATACATACAAAATATGCACTTATAAAATATACTAAACTTTTGAGGATTTAGAAAAGAAAAAGTTATATATTTTTAATATATAAGAAATAATTGATAGTTTAAACGAGCTTTAAGCCAAAGATCGATAGAATCTTAGAAGATATTAATTAATTGATTTTTAATCAAAGCATCTAGAAAAGTTTTTTATTTTTAAAATAGATTACATGCTCATGAGATGGACCATATAAGAAGCCGTTAGGTCACCGATGACTACATGAGTTCTTCCTATTCTTCTTGTTCATCATGTTCTTCCTCAATTGATTCACTCCTGTGGGATGATTTGAAGGTATGCAACAAATTAATTCTTTATACAATGTCCCATTATACTTCGAATGTCTTTTACATATTTTGATGCTGCTGACTCCAACTAAAATCATCAATTCCAAACTATTTGCTCTGAATTATGACTTTGCAGATAGAGTCATGAAAACGCAAAATAGATCATTCTCCGATCTCCCTCACGATCTTCTCAGTTTTCGCGGCCTATGTAAAAACACTCGTTCTGCTTCTTCCGATTCTTCCACTGCCATTGAATTTCTTCGCAATGTAATCCTGGGTTCCTTCTCTACGATGATGGTCCTAACTGTTCCATCGTCACCAACACTAACAACAACAAAAGATGCTACAATATCAATCTTCCAGAAATTGCCGATTCCACTTGCGTCCCCTCTCTCTCGCCTGATGGCTTCTCTTTCTCTCTCCCGATTCATCCATGTTCTTCTTTTGCCCTTTTTCAAAATCAAGAATCAAATCTCTCAAATTGCCCTTTCTCGTTGAACGATTTGCACTTCGCGGCCGTTCTCGCATTCTCCGGACGAATAGAGACTGCGCCGTCATCATATTGCGGGGCAAAATGGAAAACGAGGACATTCTGGAACTCTTAAATTGTTGATGGTTCCTTTTTCTTGGGCCAATAATCCTCTCTTAAAGATGTCATTGACTATGAGTCAAATATTATTAGAAATCTTATACCATAATCTTTTCTTAAAAATAAAGAAAAATAAGAGAAAAAATAGGAGAGTTAGGTGCTAATTCTGTTAAATACTAAGAGATTGGAATCACATGATCCTTTTCAAATCATGAGACACTACTACTAATATGAAATAGGCCATGATCATAGATTATCAAAATATAATTTATTTTTATTTATATAGTATAACAATTACAAAATATACACATAAAATATCCAATTTCTGAAAATTAAGAAAAAAATTTATTTATATTTATTAAATAAGAAACAACATTTAAATGAGATTTTTTAAAAGACAAAAGATCTGTTTGGTGCCCCTAACGTTTGGGGTCAATTATGCCCTAACTGTTTATTTTGTGTCAGTTATACCCCCAACGTTTCAGATTGTTGTCAATTATACCCTAACCTCAATTTTTTTTAGGCCAAGGTCCTATTTTGGTCTCTCAAGTTTGCTCAAAGTTCCGTTTTGATTCCTCAAGTATCCGGCAAATTTCTTGGCGAGATACACAACGGCCCCAACAACTATGAAAACTCCTAATCCAAGGTTTTTTGACCTCCTGAGTTCAATGTCGGCCTACATTCTGCGAACAAATGACTGGAAATATGATTTTCGACGATTATGTAATTTTTTGGTGGCTTGCCAATCATTTTTTCACAAAATGGAGGCCTTCATTGAACTCAGGTGGTCAAAAAACTTTGGATTAGGAGTATCTCGCGAAAAGTTCGTCGGAGACTTAAGGGACCAAAACGGAACTTTGAGCAAACTTGAGGAATCAAAATAAGACTTTGGAAAAAAAATTGAGGTTAGGGGCATAATTGACAACAATGTGAAATGTTGGGGGCATAACTGACACAAAACAAATGTATGATACATAACCGAAACTGACCTCAAAGGTTAAGGGCACCAACAGATCTTTTGCCTTTTTAAAATAATCATTTTAATAAGTTATGTTTTAAATAAAAAGATTAATATTAGTTTAAAAGACGATTTAATAATTTTCTACTAATTTAGAGCAAGATTTTGTATATATTCTCGAAATAAAGAAAGTTATATAATTATATCTTTAAAAATGAATATATCTTAATATTCTCTGAGGTTTTAAAAAATATCAATGAATGACCTTAAAAAAGACTGAATATACAGTTTCTATATTTACCTTCTACTAAGATTTTTTTGTTCCATTTATTTTGAATCTCTAAACGATAGAATCTTAGAAGATATTAATTACAGATCTTCAACCAAAGTATTTAAAAAAGATATATTTTTTTTTTCTTCTTACAAAAATTACATTTTCTTAAGTTTTTTTTAATACAATATACATTTTCTTAAGTGAACAGTATAAAAAGCCGTTAGGTCACCATGACTCCATTTTTGTTCATCATGTTCTTCCTCGATTGATTTACTTGAAGGTATGCAACAAATTAATTCTTTGTATAATCTTCCTTTATACTGATGATCCCAGCTAAAATCATCTATTTCAAACCACTTGCTCTGAATTATGAATTCGCAGATAGTCATGGAAACGCAAAATAGTTCATTCTCCGATCTCCCGGACGAACTTCTCTCCGATATCTCAGAGCGATTCAGACTCATCGATCTTCTCAGTTTTCGCGGTTTTCGCGGCATCTGCAAAAACACTCGTTCTGCTTCTTCTGATTCTTCCGGCGCCATTGAAGAACAATCTTCTTCGCAATGTATTCCTTGGTTCCTTCTCTACGGCGATGGTCCTAACTGTTCCATCGTCACCAACACTAACAACAACAGATCCTACAAAATCAACCTTCCAGAAATCGCCGATTCCACTTGCGTCTTTTCTCTCGACGGATGGCTCCTCTTTCTCTCTCTCGATTCATCAATGTTCTTCTTTTGCCCTTTTTCAAAATCAAGAATCGATCTCCCAAATTGCCCTTTCAATTCGACCGATTCGAACTTTGCGGCGGCGTTTTCCCATTCCCCGACGAACAGAGACTGCGCCGTCGTGGTTTTACGGCGCTCAATCGAGAAACGACGGTACATTGAGATCTGTCTTCTTCGCCGCGGAGATAACGAGTGGCGTAAGTACGAGTATAGCGACGATGTTAACCAATTGCGAGAGATAGAGAGCGTGATGCATCACGAAGGGGCTTTTCATTTTCTGGATGGTTCTTCTGGTTTGGGGATTTTTTATGACAAGATTCAGAGATGGTCTACGAGTTTTACAGCGCCGGTCAAAAACAAAAAAGATATGGATAAAAGTAAAGTGGTATACTTAAGAGAGCACTATTTTTTCGGTAAGAAATCGGAGGAGATTATGTCAGTTTTGGGAATTGAAGAAGCGTGTTCTATAACTATATGTGGGACGTTGATTTCGAAGACGGGTTTTGAATACCATTTGATTGATCATGAGAAGTATATCGATGAAACATCTGAAACTGAAGATGATAATGGAGATGGACTACTACGTGAGTTGAAAGGGGTGTGGATTCAGCCAAGATTCCATCAGATTCCACTGAATCAATCCTGGTCATTGTGATGATAGAATCGATATTTATTTTCGTATGTGTTAGATTTTGCTAAATATTGTTATCAACTTATCATGAATAGTTTTAGAATTTCGTTTTGGTTGCTCAACTTGCTACAACGTTTTACTGTTAGTTTCTCAGTATTCTCGATCCAACTTTTCCATTAAAAAAAAAAATAGAACTAACTTTAATCTCCAAAAAGTTTTATTATTTTGCATTAAGGTCTTTTTTTTTATAATAGGATCAAAACGTAAGAAAAAAATCAAGAATTTAAATTGATTTCACACCACAATAAAAAAAAAAAAAAAGAAACTTCTAATCTATTATCTATCTATCTATTATCTATTATAAAGTTGTATGCACATGAGTCCCCTCATATCAACTTGTCATGTCATCTGCTAAAAAGCCTCCCAAATTGTGGGGAATGGATCCTCTGCTGTAAAATTTTGGTGCTGTCATGTTGTTCATGAAATCTACATGGTTGATTTTTCATCCTATGGCTCATATTGTTTCAACCCAAAACACGTGCATTTTTTAAAGTTGAAATTAATACAAACAGCATGGACAACACCACAATTATACAACAGAGGATCCACACCTCAAATTGTCATGTCATCTCTTACAAACCCTCCCAAAATTTCACAAAAAATCAAACTGCAAACCCTCCCAAAATTTCACAAAAAATCTTACTGCAGATTAAAATAAGTCTTAGTAAAAACCCTCCCAAAAATGTCATCTCCTAAAAACCCTCCCAAAACTTCACAAAGAATCTTACTGCAGATTAAAATAAGAGTATTAGATTTTTAAGTCACTTTTTAAAATCAAATTTAAATTTTTAGCTATAGATTTAATTCTCTTATTTCTCCATTCCTCATTTATAAATAGAGGATATGATGGATCACTAGGGGATAAAAGAACACTCCCCTGAGTTTTGAATCTCTCAATTTCTCAAGGTAGCTTTACTCTTGACTCTCTCTCTTCATTCCCCTTTCTTCTATTTTCTCTTCATCTTGATCTCAACTTTAATTTTCGGGTAGATTGAGATCTTCAAAGGAGTGAATTGCAAACTATGTCTTTCAAATTTAAGACTATATTATGACCATATTTTTCTGAAATTATAGTTTGACTCTTCAATATTATTATTGTTTTCACTTTAGTCACTATATACAATGATCTAGGGGTCTATTTATAATGATTTAAAATGTTTAGGGTGTGATCTATAATATTAGCAAAAGTTTGTGAAAGTCGTCTTCCCTTGACCCTATGCGTTAGAACTGTCAAAACGAGCCATCCCAGCTCACTCGAGTTGGCTCGTCACGAGCCACGGCTTACGTGGACTAGTTCACGTGAGCCAAAAAAATCTCAAGCGAGTCAAGTTTTTCTAACCCTGCTCGTCAATTTAGTGAGTCGGGTTAGCCCACTTAACCCACCAATTATTAAATTTATTTATTTATTTTTCCATTCTTTTTTCCAATTATTAAAATATTTAATTTTCTCATATTCATGAATTTTTTATTTTAAATTCTTACATAAATATTAATAATATATACTATACATATTATAATGACTTATAAGATTATTCAAAATTTTTTAAAGTATTTTTCCTTATATATATTTATCTTATATTCAAGATAAATATCTCTTTAGTGCATGAAATATCCCTCTCTCAAAAATAAAAACTAATTATTTACGCAAATTACTCTCCCGCAATTCTTTAGTATAATAATTGTATATCAATTTTAAATTATCAACATATGATAAAACGTTGACTGAATTTTAAATTTAAAATTCATACAAGTAAAAGTTAATTTTAAATAAAGGGTAAATTACATTTTGGTATCCTGTGGTTTAGTCATATTTTATATTGATACCCTGTGGTTTTAAAAATGACACTTTGGTACCTTGTGGTATTCTCCATTAACACTTTGGTACCATTTGGAGTTATTTTGTAATTTTAACCATAACAAATTTTGCAAAAATTATATATTGATGCCCAATATTTTTAGAAAATTACAAATAGATCCCTGGATATATATTATCTGGGGACTAAAACGAAAATATTAAAAAAAAATTGGGGTCAATATGTAATTTTTGCAAAATTTGTTATGGTTAAAATTACAAAATAGCTCCAAATGGTGCCAAAGTGTTAATGGAGAATACCACAGGGTACCAAAGTGTCATTTTTTAAACCACAGGGTACCAATGTGAAATAAGACCAAACCACAGGATACCAATATCATTTACCCTTAAATAAATACTAATTCTTTGGCCAAAATAAGTAAATACTAATTTTTATTCATATCTCTCATTAGATAATTTTCAATTATTATTAATTAATACTCTATATATTAAATTTAAAACTTAAATTAAAGTATTAAATGACACTCTTTTTATTAAATTTAAATTTTCATTGAAAAAATAAGGAGTTATTAAATTTTAATTTTCTATTTATAGTTAATTTCAATTTTGAATTAATATAAAATTAAATAATAACAAAATCAGATAATTATATAAAAAGAATTGACATAATGAATTTTTATCAAGTCAAGAAATCAGTCCCTCAATAATTGAAATATATTATTTAGTCCCTGGATCAAATTTAAGGACCTAAACGTACAAATTTAGTACCAATTCAAGGACCAAATTGTATAAATTTAGAAAAAATTTAAGAACCAAAAAGTGTAAAATCATTTCAAATTTAGAAATCAAATTGTATTAATTTAGTAAAAATATAGAGACCAAAAAATATAAAATCAATTCAAATTCAGAGACTAAATAGAATTAATTTAGTACAAATTGAGGGACAAAAAAATATAAAATTAATAAAAATTCATGGGTTAAATCGTCACTAGGGACCAAATAGTTGATAATTTAAATATACCAGGTAGCTAATTGTATTTTTCGATTATTCAGGAACTGATTAATTGAACCTATATAAATTTAGGGACCAAATAGTAAGTTTTCTCTATTAGATATGGTGGGGTCATGATGCTTCTTNTTTTGTCTTTGTACATTTAGATGTATTTTATTTTCTTTTTTTAAACTCTCATCCTTATATTATAACCTTTATTTAATCCAATAATTTCAATTATAATTATAATTAATTCAGTATGAACTTTTCTAATGACTCGGAATCATTTGAGAATTTCGAAATCTTTTAAATACTCCAAACAATTATTTGATTTGATTCTCAAACTTAATTACTAATCTAGTGCTTCTAATTTGTTTTAAATTTTGATCCTTTGCTAATATTTTTTTTTTCTTTATCCTTTGCTGATCTATGCGATTGAATGTGTAGCGTAGTATCTCCTGTCTTTAGCCAAAAAAAATATCTCAAATTGCCAAATCTTCAACTCCATAATTTACTTTTCTTTATTTACCCAACAATTCAATTTGAAGAGTTTTATGCTAAATACACCCAACTATTGATCATTGAAAAATATCATATTTACATATAAACAATGATAAATGTTTAATCTATCCACATGAAAACAAATTGAACTATTGTCCTGACGGTCAAAAGTTTATTACTTGACAAATATTTTGTAATACTTTTTAGATAACTTCTAGGTATTGATTTGTTAACTAAATTGATATATTTAGTATTAATAAATTGAAGGATGTTTTGTAATACTTTTTAGGCCAAAGTGCGAATTTGGTCCTGTAACTTCATTCCAGGTCTCAAATCAGTCATATATCTTTTTTTGTCTCGAATTTTGGCTTGTATCTTTGCTCCAGGTCCCAAATCAGTCCTATATCTTTTTTTTTTGTCAGTTTTGGCCCCATATGTTTTGAAAACCTCCCACTGTTAGTTCTCCGTCCATTTTAATTACAGTTTAGTCTAAAAACTTCAAATCCCTTTCATTTTAGTCCATGACTATCAAAATGACACTGAAAGAGCATCCCTGAAGATTCTCAAACCTTATATCTTGGTCCCTGATCCATGAATTCTTCATGAAATGAAATAGATATGCAAAAACAACACAAATTAAAGCAAATAACAGAGGGACCAAATCTCACTCAAATAATCGCCCTCAAATGCTTTAAGAAAGAATTTTCAAAAATCCAAATTTTTGAGGAGGGAGGTGACAGAAGAAAGTTTGGATTTTTCGAAAATTATTTCTTAAAGTATTTGAGGGCGATTATTTGAGTGAGATTTCAGCGAGGATTGGGGTTTTTGGATGATTTATTGAGTTTTTCGGCTATTTTCGTATGTTTTCCGACGAGTTTGGGGCTTTTTTCGGTGGGTTTTAAATTTTCTGCATTTTCAGTTTTGGTCCCTCTGTCATTTGCTTTAATTTGTGTTGTTTTTGCATATCTATTTCATTTCATGAAGAATTCATGGATCAAGGACCAAGATGTAAAGTGTGAGAATCTTCAGGGATGCTCTTTCACTTTCATATTGATAGTCAGAGACTAAAGTGAAAGGGACTTGAAGTTTTCAGGACTAAATTGTAATTTAAAATGAATGGAGGACTAATGGTGGGAGGTTTTCAGAACATATGGGACCAAAACTGAGACAAAAAAGATATATGACTGATTTGGGACCTAGAGAAAAGATACAGGACCAAATTGTAAACAAAAAAAGATATATGACTGATTTGGGACCTGGAGCAAAGTTACAAGACCAAATTCGCACTTTGGCCTACTTTTTACATAAACCACTGAATTTTTAAACTCTATCAAGGGGTTTGGTCTTCCAAATCGCCAAATTAAATTGAAGATCGGAGCTCCAATAATGTTACTTCGTAATATAGACAGATATTTGGGATTGTGCAATGCACTCGGCTCATGTTTCACGTCTTAGTGATCATGTCATTGAGGTAGTAATTACATATGGTAATTTCATTTCGTTCTTCAATGACTGATGAACAGAGCAATATATTCAATGTCATTAGTAATGTTGTGAGCGAGGGTAGCGAAGGTGTTTTTTTTTTTTCAATGGTTTTGGTGGTACTGGGAAGACGGTTTTATGGAAGACACTCATAGTTACTTTTCGGTCCAATAGTGATATTGTATTGGTAGGTACTATCTTATTTTTTTATTCATCATTCTATATTATTAAAGTAAGTAAATTTTATTTGGTTTTAAAAGTTGTGATTGATTTTTTTTGTTGTTATGTATTATTTCTTAGTTCTATAATCTTTTGATGATCATAATTATAATGTATAAATTTTTAGTTATCTTAAATTTTATGAAGCTCTTGATAGAACATTAAAAGACATTATGCACTTCAAGAACCCCAAAGCACTGAATTGCTTTTTGGTGGTAAAGTTGTTGTATTCAGAGGAGATTCCAGACAAATCTTTCTTGTTAATCCCAAGGGCAGTAGGTAGGACATTGTATTGGCATCACTTAATTCATCCTATATATGGTCTTCATGCAGAGTTCTTAATTTAATGCTCACTACAGACATTAAAAACCTTCTTTCCCATACCGACTTGAAGGTCTACCACGCCCCGGCGGCGCTTTCCAAGGAGCTTTTTAGTTGGCTTCCGAATCCTTATTTTCTTAGAGACAGATTTTATGTAATATTTTCTGAATTCCTTTTGTAATTGTTTCTTGTTGTATCAAAAAAAAAACAAAGCATTTGAGGCTCATGTAAGGTAGTTCGAACGTAGATGCCAATAGTATTAGAGAGTTCTCAGAGTTGATTTTAAGTGTCGGAGATCGAAAGAATGTCATTGAAATTGTGAATGGTGAATACGGGGTTAAAATTTCCAATTATTTACTAATTCATGGTGATATGGATCACATTAAAGCAATTACTGATTATATTCTACATATTCAAATTTTCAAAATAGTTTTAATCTTCCTAACTATTATAGTGATTGAGCTATTTTAGCTCCCAATCTTGATAATGTTGCCAATTTGAATGACTATATGCTCCAACTACTTCTCGGCGTGGAAAAAGTATATTTGAGTTCCGACAGTATATGTATCTCTGACACTGCCCCATCTGACGATATGAATACGTATACCACTAAACTCTTAAATTCTGTTAAGGGTTCTGGTCTTCGCAATCACCATATCAAATTGAAGATTGGAGCATCAATTATGTTCCTTCGTAATATAGACAGATCGTTGAGATTGTGTAAAAGCACCTGTCTAATTGTTTCACGTCTTAGTGATCATGTTATTGAGGCAGTAATTACATCCGGTTAGTTCACTGATGAAAAGGTTCTTATTCCTCGAATGTCAATCACACCTTCAGATGTAAAATTGCCATTTAGATTTCAGCGTAGACAGTTTCCTATTATGTTGTCCTTTGCAATGACTATAAATAAAAGTCAAGGTCAATCATTATTGAACGTTGGATTATATCTCTGTCGGTCTGTTTTCACACATGATCAATTATATGTTGCAATGTCTAGTATTTGTTCATGAGCAGATTTGAAGAATTTGATATGCCAAGATGAGAACGAGGAGCCTGACATGACCTCTAATGTTGTTTATCGAGAAGTTTTTTAAAATATTAATTAATTTGTTTATCTACTTTGTTAACGATATTGTCGTTTGTTATTGTAATTAACGGTATATTTTATTGCTATAATTCTTTATGAATTTTTAATTTAAGCATGGTGTTTTTTTGTATATATAGCCTTTTAAAATGTATATTTATGATACTTAGTCATATATTTTGACAATTTTATAGAATAATATATGTGCCAATTCTATGAGTCATTTTATCCGTAATTGCATGAGCGTTGGACTAGTAGTAACAAAGAAGAAGAAATATGAGTAAAGGAAATTGGGGAAAGGGCTAAATAATTAATTTTCCCCTTTTTAAAATAGATATTTCCACTTGTTCTTGCCGCCAAATCGAGTGTTTATTTGGGCCTTGGCAATTCAGTAAAGTAGTACATTTGTTTTTAGGGGTCAAAGAGGATATATATAATATGAAATAGACCATGATCATAGATTATCAAAATATAATTATCCTTATTTATATACTATAACAAGTACAAAATATGCACTTATAAAATATCCACTTTCTCAAAATTTAGAAAAAAAAGTTATTTATATTCTTTAAATTTATTTTGGGTAAATTACACATTGGTACCCTGTGGTTTGATCCTATTTCACTTTGGTACCCTGTGGTTTGAAACTTGACACTTTGGTACCCTGTGGTATTCTCCATTAACACTTTGGTACCCTTGGGAGCTATTTTGTAATTTTAACCATAACAAATTTTTCAAAAATTATATATTGACCCCAAAAAATTTTCAAAAAATTACAAATAGGTCCCTGAATACATATTATCTATGGACTAAAATGAAAACTTTAAAAAAATTTTGGGGTCAATATGTAATTTGTGCAAAATTTGTTATGGTTAAAATTACAAATCAACCCCCAAGGGTACCAAAGTGTTAATGGAGAATACCACAGGGTACCAAAGTGTCAGGTTTCAAATCACATGGTACCAAAGTGAAATAGGGTCAAACCACGGGGTACCAAAGTGTAATTTACCCATTTATTTTTAAAATAATCTTTTTAGTAAGTTATGTTTTCAATAAAAAAAATATTATTTTAAAAGACAATTTAATAATTTTCTACTAATTTAGAGCAAGATTTTATATATTCTTGAAATAAAGAAAGTTATATAATTATATCTTTAAAAATGAATATATGTTGATATTCTCTTAGGTTTAAAAAAATATCAATTAATGACTTTAAAATTTAAATAAGGATAAATTATATTTTATAGTATATATTTATATTTTATAGATTCCATTTATTTTGAATCTCTAAACGATATTATCTTAGAAGATATTATTTATTTTTTTTGGTAAGCATATAGTATATATTTATATTTTATATCTTTAATCAAAATATTTTAAAAAGATATATTGTTTTTTTCTTTTTTACAAAAATTACATTCTCTTAAGTGAACAGTATAAAAAGCCGTTAGGTTACCCGACTCCATTTTTGTTCATCATGTTCTCCTCGATTGATTTACTTGAAGGTATGCAACAAATTAATTCTTTGTATAATCTTCCTTTATACTTACAATTATTTTACCTATTTTGATACTGATGACTCCAGCTAAAATCATCTATTTCAAACCACTTGCTCTGAATTATGAATTCGCAGATACATAAACACACACAGAATCATGGAAACGCAAAATAATTCATTCTCCGATCTCCCTCGCGACGTTCTCTCCAATATCTCAGAGCGATTCGAACTCATTGATTTTCTCAGTTTTCGTGGCGCCTGCAAAAACACTCGTTCTGCTTCTTCTGATTCTTCCGCCGCCATTGAAGAACAATCTTCTTCGCATTGTTATCCTTGGTTCCTTCTCTACGGCGATGGTCCTAAATGTTCAATCCTCAACAACACTAACAATAGACTCTACAAAATCAACCTTCCAGAAATCGTCGATTCCACTTGCGTCTTCTCTCTCGGCGGATGGCTCCTATTTCTCTCAACTGATTCATCGATGTTCTTCTTTTGCCCCTTTTCAAAATCGAGAATCGATCTCCCAAATTGCCCTTTCTCGTTGAACGATTCGAACTTTGCCGCCGCATTCTCCCATTCTCCGACGAATAGAGACTGTGCCGTCGTCGTTGTACGGCGCTCGAAAAAATACATTCAGACCTGTCTTCTTCGCCGCGGAGATAACGAGTGGCGCAAAGACGCGTATAACAACAATGTTAAACACTTGGGAGCTATTACGAGCGTGATCCATCACGAAGGGGCTTTTCACTTTCTGGATCGTTCTTCTCATGTGGGGATTTTTTATGACAAGATTAAGGCTTGGTCTAGCCGTTTTACATCGACGGTCAAAAATAGGGACGAAGTGGATAAAAATGAAGTGGTATACATTAGAGAGAATGATTTTTTCGGTAAGAAATCGCACGAGATGATGTTAATTTTGGGAATGGAAGAATCGTGTTGTATAAGTATATGTGGGACGTTGATTTCAAGGAGGGGTTTTGAATATCATTTTATTGATCATGAGAAGTATATTGATATAAGTTTTGGAATTGAAACTGGTAATAATGGACGTAGACTGCTACGTCAGGTGAAAGGGGTATGGATTCAACCACGATTTCATCAGATTCCACCAAATCAAAGCTGGTGATGCGGAAGAAGATTGAGCGTTTTGTAGTCCGTTTTCTTTTTGCAGTAGGTTTGATTTCATGGCGTTGTTTTGGTTTCTACTAAATATTTCTATTATGAAACTTTAATATATCTTTAGCTTTTTCATTAATCTAAACGTGCTATATTTTTCTATGAGTAATATATAGGGATGATCAAATACCTATATCTAATAGGAACATGAAATTTAATCTATGGGTATGGTCGGGATCCGGATTCATCTTTAATGGTCCGGGTATAGTGGTACTCTACTCATATACTCATTAGTAATAATAAATATATTTTTATATAAAAAAAATATAATATTTTAACACTTTTTATTAAAAAAATATTATAATTTTTATAAATATTGAAATATTTTATTAATGCATTTATATTTATGATTTATTTTCTTTTATTTTCAGTATTATAGATGTAAAGAGTTGGATGAATATAAAATTTATATTAACGAAAAATAGTTTATTTTAAAATTTTTTCGGATCCGAGTCCGGGTATGAGAATCAGACTACCCTGCAGATATGGGTATGGAGATTGATTTTGATACCTGCTCACATACGGGTCCGAGTTCGGGTATCATAGTACCTTATTCATACCCTACCCATGATCATTCCGAGTAATATAATGATAATCATGAAATTTTAAGAAAAATTCTTAATTAATATATTAAAAAAGACAACGTTTGATATTTTTATTATCATTTATGGTACAAGAATATATTATGACAAAATTGAATCCCACACATACATATGAACCTAAAATAATAATTTTAACATTTTCAAAAACAATAATAATTAGATGATGCATTATATTGAACTTTCATATAACAAGTGATAACCTGTATTATTTATAAGGTAAATTATATTTTAGTATTATGTGGTTTGAGTTTATTTCATTTTGATAATTTAAAAATTGTAAAACGAGTGATCATAATTTAAAAGTTGTTAAACAGATGATCATGGGTAGCTTTCGCTTGATACTATTAGCAAAAAATGATCTTAAATGGTTGATCATTCCTTTCTTTTTGGACTAATGATTCTCTCTTAAAAGATGTCATTGCCTATGACTGAGTCATTGAGTCATATATTATTAGAAATCATGTTTCACACTCTTTTCAACATCATAATCTCATATCTGCTAACTAAATGTATAATGAGATAAATAACATGCTCTCTAAGATACAGAAAATTAAATGAGAGTCACATACTAATTTCATTAAATACTAACAAAATATATATTTTTGAAATATCAATATATATTTTTAAGATATATATTTAAGATGTTAATAGGGATAAACATGAATATTTAAAGATGATTGTTGTTATTCACAAGAGAGTACCAAATATATGCATTTTACATTTTTGATATCTACTATTATTATCATACCAAATGTTAGTATTATAAATATCGGGTGTCTTATACTATGATATCACAAACCAAGACATTTGAGATACAATGATATCTGAGATGACAGCGTACCAAACGCACCTTAGATGATCCTTTTCAAATCATAAAATATCAATATAAAATCGACCCTAATCATACGATATAGGGGAAATTGCATTTACCTACCCTAAACTATGTGTTCAATTATAATGTCCCTCTAATCTACGAAAAATAACAATTAACCCTCCAATCTATTGATTTCGTAACAATGTCCTCCCAACCGTTAATAACACCGTTAACTTTTTTAACTTGAACTCCTTGTAAGTTGCATAAATACTTCATAAAATGGTCAAGTAGCATAATTACTCTTATAATGATTTAAATTTAAAATTTAAAATATATCATACACTTTAATTTTAAATCTTGTTACAAGCTTAATTTTTTTTTATTTTATTATATTTTATTTTTTAAATGTACTAGTTTATTTTTTATTTGATTAGATATTTTTCTATCTATAAAAGGATACTCTAAAATTAATTCTTATTTTCGAAAGACTCTCTCATGATAAAGTTTAAAATGATTTAGTCGCAAGAAATAAATATATGGAATAAGGATACTCAAAGAAGAGAAAAAAGTAGGAGGAGTGTAATTCTTATTATCCAACTGAAATTGCTTAGTTACATCAAACCCTAAAGCGCTCTATTTATAGGCTAAAGGATATACAAGGGAGATGAATCTAACTTAATGTACATTATGAAAGAATAAGATCATATTCATGTGCATAGAGAAACTAAGGGAAAACTCAAACTTCTAAACACGGAGAATACCAAGAGACAAATGTGAATATTCACAAACATAATTATTTACAACAATTTTGATCTTTTTGATTAAGATTATTAATACCCAAATATAAATTTGAAATATAAATTTTTTGAATTATAAAATTAGTTAGCTATAAAGGTAATCATGTCATCATTCAAAATTATTTAATAGCTTTATATAACATGTGCAACTCTTCAAAAATAAAAAGCTAATGGTGTTAGTAACGGTTGGGTGGACATTGCTAAGAAATTAATAGATTAGGGGATTAATTGTTATTTTTCATAGATTAGGAGGGACATTGTAATTAAACACATAATTCAGGGTGGGTAAATGCAATTCCCCTATAATTTATTCTTATTTATATACTATAACTTGTACAAAATATTCTTATATATTTGGACTTTGGTTAACATATTTTCAACAAAAAATATTTAAAAAAGATGTTTTTTATTTGATATAGAATTACATGGTCACGAAGTGAACAGTATAAAAAGCCCTTAGGTCACAGTTCTTCCTCGATTGATTTATTGTTGTGGGATGACTTAAAGGTATGTAACAAATTAAAACTCTTTGCATAATCTTCCATTATATTTACTATTCTTTTACATATTTTGACACTAATACATACACACAGAAAGTCATGGAAACGCAAAACAGTTCATTCTCCGATCTCCCTCATGATCTTCTCTCCGATATCTCAGAGCGATTAGGACTCATCGATCTCCCAAATTGCCCTTTCGCTTCGACCAATTTGAATTTTGTCGCGGCATTCTCGGATTCCCTGACTAACAGAGACTGCGCCGTCGTCGTTTTCCGGCGCGGAAGCGATATACTATTCAATGTGGAGCTCTGTTTTCTTCGCCGAGGCGATTCGGAATGGAGTCGGCACCAGTATTACCACCATTTATTCCAATTGTGACTCATAACGAACGTGATTCATCACAAAGGGGCTTTTCACTTTCTAGATGATTCTATAGTTCGAATTGGTCCCGTATTTTTTGTCCAGGTCCCAAATTAGTTTTATATTTTTTTTTTGTCTTAGTTTTGGTCTCATATATTTTTAAAAGCTCTCACCGTTAGCCCTTTCATGGAATCCGTCCATTATAATGTTAAGGTTGACGTGTCATGATGACTAGGCCACTGACTTGGGTAAGTGAAATGAAAATGGACGATTCTGCAACAAATAATAGTATTTTGAATGCTAAATGAGATTTTGATGAACAACCATATTTAAAATCGTTGTATCATTGACATCTTCCTCGTCGCGCCGCCAACTTCATCTCCCTCATATTCCTCCAAGCTCCCTACGGCAAGCACTACTATCCAAGATGAGGTCCCAATCTTTCTCCAACGCTCGCATGGTTCCTCATGGAAAGCCCAACCATGATTTGTTCTTTGAATTTGAGTTGATTTTATATTTTTTTATACTTAAATTTATATTTTTTTGGTCCTTAAATTTTATCTAAGGACTAAATCGTTGGTGATTGCGGTATTTCAAAGATGAAGTAATATATTTTTTGATTAACTTTTTTCAATAAATTAATGATAGATTGTATCCTATTTTTCAATCTAAGTTAAGATTTGAGTTTTTTTTTCTATCAATTTACATTACATATCATTAGTCACATAGATTCGATCGTTAATATTTGACTAAAGTAAGAGGAAAAAGATAAAATTGATTAAAATGTTGAAACATTAGAGACAAAATTAACGCTAAAAGAAATTGGGGACAAAATTAGTACTTTTGCCTAAATTTTAAACTTTTATCCAGAAAGGATAGAGGGAGAAACTTTTAATAATAATGAAGAATAAGAAATCTGGGTGAGGGAGAAACTTTTTTCAATAATTAATTTTTCCATTTTGAAATAGATATTTCCACATGTTCTTGCCGCCAAATTGAGTGTTTCTTTGGGCCTTGATAGTAAAGTAGTACTAGGACTGTTTAAATCCAATCATTCCAAACTCAATCGATCAATTCAATTTAAACCGATTAAAATCGACCAAAACCAATCATCTAATTGGTTGAATTGAAAGAAAAAGAATGAAAATCAATTAGTTCGGTTCGGTTGGTTTTGAAAACCAAAAACCGAACGAACCAAACTGAACTATATTAATAATTTAATTAAATATTATTTATATTATATTAAATAAAAAACATCCCTATCTCTAAACTTAATTTCTTCATTTTTTATTTTCCCTTATTTAGTTGTCCCTCACACTCAAACTTGGTCCCTTTTTATTTTACAATTCATAGTTTTACATTTCATCCTTCCTTCATCACTTCATCTTCAACCTTCATCCTTCATCACAATTTACAATTTCTAATCTTTTCTTATATTTTCTAGATTTTTATATATTTTGTATTTTTTAGATTTTTAACTTAATGAATATATAGAAAATCGATTAACCAATCCAATCCAATCCAATCCAATCCAAATCAATTAAAGTTGGTTTAGATTGGTTTGGTTGACCTAAAATGACTGAATTAATTGAATGGCTTTAGTTGTCATCCAATTTGTTTGGTCCGGTTGAAAAAAAAATGTCAAAACTGATCCAAACCGAAGTTTGAACACTTCTAAGTAGTACATTTATTTTTTTAGGGGTCAAAGGGCTTATAATTAGGGCCTCCATCATTAAAGGTTAATAGGCCCAAGAAATGTTTGCAAAAACACAAATGTTCTTAAAAATTGGAGATGCAGGGGATCGAACCCTGTACCTCTCGCATGCAAAGCGAGCGCTCTACCATTTGAGCTACATCCCCAACGCATAATACCTTTCGACATTTATTATAAATTGTCTTTTTACCAAATAGAAATTTCTCAGACTTTCTCACTGCCATTACGAATTTGGGGATTATAGAGATAAAAAGTGTGGAGATATTGGATAACGAAGAAAGAAACGCACCAAAGCGCAGAGAAGAAGCTAATGGCTGCTACGACCATGGCGTTAACATTGTCTTCTTTGTCGACGAGTGGAAGCATGAGACCTCGCGTTCCTTCAGCTTCTCTCACATTCCTTGCTGGTTCTTCAAAACCCACATCACTCTCTTTCAATGCTTCCCGCGATTCTTCCTCCACTACTCGATCTTCCTTGCTTCACTGCTCCTTCCTCTCCCCTTCTTCCTCTCTCTCTTCTTCTTCTTCGGTTTCAGGTAATTCTATCATAAACCCATTTATTTGGTGATTTTCCCATATGGGTTAGTAGTATTTCTGTCTATATATCTGATTGAACAGGATGGAGTGTTGATATGCGAACTAAAAGTGAGCTTTTTTTGTTTTGAATTGCTTGATTTAGTGTTTAATCATTGGACTTGTTGCAATATAACCTTAGATTGAGTTGTATAGTGATAAAGTGCTTATGGAATGACTTATTTGCAATGAGTTATGAATTTTTGGGACTAAATCTAGAATTTGAAAACAAATGAAAGACTAAAATGATAACGCCTAGATAATTTAGGAATGTTAGTTTACTCAATATATTTGTGGTATAAATTTATCACTTCCTGATGGGATTTTCTCTTTATTATATTGTATTGTAGTTACTCTGCAGCTCTTTTTGTTTGAGAGAAGAATGGACAGCAAGGGAAACTAGAGAGAGTGTTAGATGAAAGCAAAATAACATAGCAATTTGAAATGTTCATTTAGCATTGCCATCACTCATTATAAATGTTATGAATGCTTGAAATTTGCCATGCTTAGTTATTTATTATACTCTGGGAGTATGTTGTAAAAAGCTTTCTTCAGATTTGGTTGGACTTTCTCTTAGCTGAGTTCTCCATTTTCAGGTTTATCACTGGGTTTGGATTTTAAATCGAATATCGGCACTGGAAGAGCAAAAGGTGGACGCTTAGTTGTAAGGGCAGGCAAAGCTGCTCTTTGTTTGACCAAGAGGAACAGGTCACGAAAATCACTAGCACGGACTCATGGTTTCCGCATTCGAATGAGAACCACGAGTGGAAGAGCAGTACTAAAGCGCCGACGTGCCAAGGGACGGAAGGTCCTTTGCACGAAGTCTTATCCCAACAGTGGCAAAATGTCTTAAACTTACTATTTCTGTAGGTAAAAGTTTTAATTCCTGTGAACACTTTTGGATGCCAAGTTTTTTCTCCTTATTATGTATTGCTTTTTGTACTCTTTGTATTTGAAATGTTGTATTTTTTATGTCATCAACTATTGTCCTTGACCCCCTGTCATTTACTTATCTTGTTATTTGCATTCTTAGTTGATCCAAAGATGTTTGCTGCAACTTAATTCACAAATTATCCTTAATTAGATGACAAACTCAATTGCTATAAATAATTAGTTCTGCATGTAGAGTGTCCCTTTCTTTACTATTTTGGCCTTGTAATCATTAGTCTTTTGTCGTCTGATACTACATTATCTGATTATGTTTTGGTGAATATTCCATCTTCACTTGCACCATTTTGCAATGCCTTTGCTGTATTGCATTACATTGAGATTTTCCCTATTTCTCCCCATCTAATAGTGTAGCTGACTTAATGATGCAAAGGGGTTATGCCGTTCTCTCTTTCATGTATGATGGTCCCTGAGATTCGTTATTTCATTGAAATCCAAGTGATCTTTTACCATCAACAAATGATATATGACAAGCATGTTTTTTATGAGTATTCATTCAACGGCATTAAGAGAAAATGTATCTGATCTGAGTTGTTACTCTGGTAACTGCGAACCTCTATGCTAATAGGAAATACCCAAAATCCTAGTTCGTGCAGCATTCAATAACTCAATATGCATGAGCTTTTTTTTGTTTGATTGCTTTGGTGTTTATAGATGTTTGTGATGTTCTTTTTTGGATTGGATTCTCCTGTTCTACACTCTCCTGTGGGAACCTTAACTAGCATCTGAACCATATATCTTAGTCAGATTTGCATTTGTATAAAAGCTTTATATCATTACCTGAGTAACTTGTGGCTGTTGCTTTAGACAATATGAGATGATGTTTGTCTATCTAATCTTTTATCTGTTGCAAATATTTTTATAAAGGGTTCTGAATGCAGAAGCATTCTTGCTGTCTTGACACATCAACTAGTACATGATCTATAGAAGTAAAACATCAACCAAATGGATCACTAGGTGAAAACAAGGATTAGTTAGAACAATTTAAAAAGTTGGATAAGAAGCACGCATATTAATGCCACAGTGACCTTGCAAACTATCATCATCTCTAAACAGCTTCATGTAACCATGATCACCCCAAGTGTCTCCCCATGAGTTCTTGATCAGCCAATATTTCTGCCCATCTTCACTTCCATAGCCAATCACAGTGACCCCAAGATTGAGCGAATCGCCACACGACTCGTTGTATATCCCTCCCTCGTAAAACCGAAAGTCATCACTGATAGGAATAGCAATGGCAGCCGATACAGGTTGCGTAGCCACGGCTTGTAGCAGTTTTTCGTCGCTATCGGGTGACACATTCTTGAAGCCTTTGATTTTGGCTGCAGGTTTAGATGCCTTCTCAGTGTCACATTCTCCTTCCTGTCCTTGATATGGATAATCTGCTTCACTAGCCACTCCTTTGTTCTTCATGATGTATTTGAAGCCTTCGTTCATGATATCTTCGTCGTTGTTGTCGTCGTCGTCATTCTCCTCAGTGCAGTCAACTAGTTGTTGCTCAGACAATGGTCTTAACTTACCAGTTTTGATCTGCACAATGCCTTCTACTGCTGCTATAGTAGAAAATGCCCACCAACTTCCTGCATATATGAGTTAATTATGGTAATCAGTGATTTTATTTTGAAAATATTTACAAGTTTTCAGTTTAGTTTATAGATTTTAGTAATAAACTGATCTTTAACAACATATCTAAGAAAAATATGGTAGTAAACAAGTGAAATACTATTTATATCATCAAGGTTTTTAGTGTGTGATGATTTGCAGCATCTTAAGATATATATACATATATATAATGTGACATGCCTTGTACACTTGGGAATGCTAGATGACCACATAGAATATTGCTTCCGTTGTATGTCCCATCTTCAGAAGAACCATCGAGTACTGAAAAGTGAAAACATTCACAAACTCAAATATGTCAATAAAATTAAACATCTATAAAAAAAATATATATATTGCCATATACGTTAATCTTGCCTGTGACTAACTGGTTCAATCTGCTGAGACTTGAAACAATATCTTATTATTTTACACAATATAATTGTACCTGTAATTATATTTGTATTTTTGTTGTAAGACTTGAATTTAAACTATATCTTGTTATTTATATTTGTATAGACTATATATATTTCTTGTTTAATATTATTAAGAGTAAACTAACAATTTGGTGTCTGAAACATCAACGAGCTCACAATTCAGTTTTTGAAAAATTGAAATATATAGTTTAGTCCCTAAAAGATCCAATATACTTTTTAGTCCCTGAAAAGATTAAAATGATATGTACCACATCGATCTTGATTCTTGATGTGAGAAACGGCTCCTTTCTGTCTCCAGTCCACGCTATCTGGAATCTCTGGAGCTTCCGGAGCTTCGCTATCTTCATCGTCAAACGACGCCGTCTCGAATGGGCTAAAAATCGGCGTCGTTCCAGGAGCCTCCGACCTCGAGATCTTAAACCCGGTGTGGGATTCAAAAAACTCGTCTGTGGTCAAATCAGCAAATTGATTCAATCCCAAAGTGTAACTATTTCCCTCTTGTTTGTTAAACTCCTCAATGTACTCAAAATTCTGCTGGAATATCATCTGTCGTTTCTTCTTCTCATTGTCGTTTGAGTATCTGCGTTTGAACTTCGCCATCCATCTCTCGTGTGCCGTTTCCACGGATTCTGCGTACCGAATCTGACTACTACTAGTGCTACTATGTGTGAAAGCTTGGAGGTAATACATGGCTTCTGCAATGGCTTCTCTGTAGGAAGCTTCAGCCACGGCTTCTTTGTACTCATCATTGGTTTGGTCGTCGTTTGAGGAATAGTACACGTTTTGCACTACTGCGTACAGAGCACGTGAGTTGGCTGGATGTGCACGTGAGCACAGGTACAAAATGATACAAATGCAAGTGAGGAGTGAAAAAGCCATGTTTTGATGATGAATTCGAATTATGAGTGAGTATGTGGTTGGCTTTTATAGAAACTTGGATAGTGAGTACGAAGTTACGATAATTTCGGAGTATGGCGTGAAGGAGAGGTTAATTAATGAACTAATTATGGAGTGATGAGTTAGAAAAAAGGAATGGGAAAAATACAAAATTTAATTTGTACGTTCCGGCAATCAAGATAAAATGCCTTAGCTTTGGCGGTCAAAGTAAACTATATCAATTAAAACTCTAAAGTGTCTGCATGCATGCATCTCTAATTCGTTCTTTTATTATCCCCCTGATGATTCCCCTCACGTTACTTTCACTACAACTTCCCCTTTTCAAAACTAATCAATTATTGATTTTGGTTAATTATGATACAGAGCCATTTTATTTATATAAAGGAGAATATATAGATTTATTTTCTTAATGTAAAGGAGTGATCATTAGGAGAAGATCGATTAGATGATCTCGACTGCCCATTGAGACACCTATAACAAATCCAGTGCAAGTGACGATTAGGATTCTATAATTTACGTATTTTAGTATATTTGTATTTCAACATATATGCTCTAATGCTCCCACCACAATTATAAAACTTGAATGAATATCAAGATCAATCTATATGTCAAATTCTAGGGATAGTCGAATACTAGATATGAATTTGTTATTGATTTTTCTTTATAAGAAGAGAAGTTATTCTTTCACTGCCAACTCATTTATTAGAATCTATAACACATTTTCACTGCCAACTCATTTATTAGAATCTATAACACATATGAGAGAGTGAGAAATCATCTAAGGTTATAAGAAGGAAGATTTTTC
The DNA here is from genome assembly GCA_003254925.1 of Chamaecrista fasciculata. NCBI lineage: Eukaryota > Viridiplantae > Streptophyta > Magnoliopsida > Fabales > Fabaceae > Chamaecrista > Chamaecrista fasciculata. The sequence goes on from QANZ01007536.1 coordinate 91,919, forward strand.
TTTCTCTGCCAACTCAGTTATTATGACACATAAAAAATAAATCATTCAGGTTAACATATTATCTAACTCAAAAATAATGACAAAAATCAAACGAAATCGTATTTTGCATTAACGATAGAATAAAAAAAAAATTTAACGACCGAAATGGAATTCACTCTTTAGATTAAGGAGCAAAATGAGACTCAAATGGTGAAATTCTAAAATAGCCATATATTATGGATAGCATTTTGATATTTATCTCTAAAAATGTATTGGGAGAATTAATATCTCTTAAATATTATACAATTTAATTTGTCATAAAATATTATATTATATAGGTAACAAATATTTCAGGCAAAACAAAAAAATATATATATGTAACAAAATACGATTATAATGTCTACCTGCTATACTTCTTACCCTTCAAAATTTTATAATAGTTAATAATGAAATCTTGTTTCATAAAAATGTTTTAGCAGTAAATAATATACTAACTAGTGTGCATCACCAAAATATGCAAAGGGCACTTTATCAATCACCGAAGTATTTAGCACAAAAAAAGAATCACTGAAATAAATTAAAATGGATCGATCTATTTCTGTTTGTTAACTTGTAATCTAGCTAGATATACGGTCATCTTTTCCTTCATAATAGTTATAAGTCAGCAATATTTGAAGCTTATGGTGACCAATAGGATTCATGTCAACCCACCTATACTTTTTTCAGGCTATTCGATCATTCTACCTCCAGTCAAGGCGTTTCATAACCAGATTGATGATCAAGCTAGCTCAACTTAATTTTTAACTTTTTTTTTTTTTAAAAAAACATATTATTAAAAAGAAAAATTTACAAAAATGACCGTAGTCAAAGTCAAGCCAATAAACACTTTTATGTATACAGTTTAGCCTCCTAAAATTGAATTAACTTCAATTCATTACACTTTGTTCCCTAAACTTTGAATTATAACATTTTACTCCCTCAACTTAAAACAAACACTACAACCTTTTTGTAATGTCATGCTACAACTTAAACTATATTACAACAATCTTGATTTTTTTTTGAAAGTATATTTTTGGTCCTTTAATTATTTACGGTCATGTTTCAATTTTGTCCTTTAATTCATCATTTTTGTTATATATATATAGTAACAATAATCTTAAGGGTTAAGATACGTTTCAATTGATTCTGAAAGTTAAAGGAATAAAAAGAATGCACGAAATAGCAAGCAAATAGGATGATTTCATTACTACAATTAGGGGTACAAATATACAGCCGCAAAGAAGGAAAAAGGTGTAACGAAAAGGGGACCCACTTCCTAACAGAAAGAATTCCTAAGAGGCTACCAGAAGAAAAATATGTACACGTATATTCTTTACAGAAAGAATTAATAAATAAAATAATAATTCTACACCCCCCTCAAGTTGGAGGCGTATGGGAGAGAAGACCCAACTTGGAAGCTAAAGAAGATAGCTGAGGCAGAGCAAGAGATTTCGTGAATAAGTCTGTAAGCTGAAGTTGTGTAGGAATGTGTTGGGGGTGAATAAAACCATTTTTGTACCTTTCACGTACCACATGGCAATCAATTTCAATGTGTTTGGTGCGCTCATGGTAGACTGGATTGGCGGCAATGTGGAGGGCTGATTTATTATCACACCAAAGAGAAATAGGGGCAGTGATATGAATGCGGAAGTCTTTGAGAATGTAGCTTATCCAAAGTAGTTCACAGACAGTATTGGCCAGACTACGATACTCTGCTTCGCACGAAGAGCGTGCCACGGTAGTTTGTTTCTTGGTTTTCCAAGAGATTGCATTGGTACCCAGGAGAATGCAATAACCCGACAAGGATCGACGAGTTTGGGGGCAAGAAGCCCAGTCACTGTCTGAGTAAGCTTCAACAGTGAAGTCTGAAGAAGATGAATAGAATATGCCAAGAGAAGATGTCCCTTTCAGGTAACGAACAATATGTAAAGCAGCATGAAGGTGAGTTTCACGTGGCTCACTAATGAATTGACTGAGTTGTTGCACACTATATGTGAGATCAGGGCGAGTGAGATTAAGATACAATAAGCGCCCTATTAACCTGCGATATTGCTCTGCATCCTGCAGCAGAGGAGAATGCAAGTCGAACTTGTGTCCTTTAGGAAATGGTGTGGCAACAGGGGTAGCATCAGTGAGATGAGTGTCACTGAGGATATCAAGGATGTATTTTCGTTGACAGATATAGGTGCCCTGTGAGCTTCGAGCGATTTCAATACCCAAGAAGTATTTGGCGTAACCAAGGTCCTTGATGCTGAAGACAGTGTTTAAATAGGTTTTTACTTTGGTCAATTCTTCCTCACATGGCCCAGTTAGCAGCATATCGTCGACATAGATTAGGAGAGCTATAAATCCATGCGTGCATTCCTTAGTAAAGAGACAAGAATCACTTGAAGATTGGATGAAACCAAACTTCAAAATCTGAGTAGTAAACTCAGAATTCCACTCGCGAAAGGCTTGTTTAAGCCCATATAATGAACGTTTGAGCTTGCAAACTTGACCTGGAAGAGCTTTTGTATAACCTTCAGGAGCATCAAGGTAGACTTCTTCCTTAAGGTAGCCATGAAGGAACGCATTGTTGATGTCAAGTTGGTGGATAGGCCAGCCTTTACACGTAGCGAAGGCAATGAAGATTCTGACTGTGACAACCTTTGCTACTGGAGAGAAGCTGTCAAGGTAATCATGGCCAGCAACCTGAGTGTATCCCTTGGCTACTCGCCTTGCTTTATAACGATCAATGGAGCCATCAGCATTGTATTTCACGCGATAGATCCATTTAGAGCCCACTGTCTTCTTGCCAGGAGGCAGAGAAGTTAATTCTCAGGTGTTGTTGGCCTCTAATGCAGCAAGTTCATGATTCATAGCAGATATCCACCTAGGATCCTTCATAGCCTGTCTATAAGTGTAAGGTTCCTGTATTCGAGACACATTAGAAGCAAAAGCAACATATGATGGGGAGAAATCTGAAATGGAACTGTTATGTATAGAAACATTACAGTAGTAATCACGTTGCCAAAGAGGTGGGTTCTTTGGTCTGGTACTGACTCGTGGAACAAAGGGTGATGGAGAGGGGATAGACGGAGCAGAAACTGGTTCATGTGCATCTGAAGGGATAACTGGAGAAGAGGAGTGTGGAGAAGGATCTGAATTAGGTGTGGCAGATAATGAAGAAGAATCAAATGGAGTATCTAATGATACCAAAGGTAGAGTGGGTGCAGGAGAAATAGAAGAGAAATTGTCAGATGCAAAGGGAAAAATATTTTCATGAAAAACAATATCTCTAGTAATGTAAATTTTATGAGAATGTAAGTCATATGCTTTGTATGCTTTGTGACCTGTGGCATAACCTAGGAACAGACACTTATGAGCACGAGGTGAGAGTTTATCTTTGTGTGGTGAGATGTTGGTTACATAACACAAACTACCAAAGACCTTAAGACGTGAGTAGTCAGGAGGTGAAGTGTGAAGCATCTCATATGGGGTTTTCCAGTCAAGGATTGGGGTTGGCATCCTATTGATTAAGTAAGTGGCAGTTAAAATGGATTCCCCCCAGAATTTCTTAGGTAATTTTGCTTGAAATAAAAGACTACGGGCTGTAGCAAGAAGATGTTTGTGCTTGCGTTCTACAATGCCGTTTTGCTGAGGGGTGTATGCACATGAATTTTGATGAATGATGTCGAGACTAGAAAAGAAATTATGACAGGTTTGATTGACAAATTCAGCTCCATTATCTGATCTGACTATTTTCACAAAATGACCGTATTGGTTTTGAACTTGATTAATGAAATTAATAAGAGTGCTGGCAACTTGGGATTTGTATCTTAAAAGAAAAGTCCATGTTATACGGCTATAGTCATCAACGACAGTGAGGATGTAATGAGCATTTGTGAGTGTTGGTGTACTGTATGGACCCCATAAATCAGTATGCAGCAATTCAAGTATGTGAGAAGCACGAGATTGACTAGTGGGAAATGGAATGCGTGATTGTTTTGCAAGATGACAAGTGTCACAGGTGGGAAGAGGATGAGAGCAAGATGATTTAATTGAGTCAATGTGCTTGATCACAGATAAAGGACAGTGACCTAAACGTTGATGCCAAAGGGATACAAGAGATTCATTACTAATGAAAGCATTACAAGCAGTATGAGATTCATAGTCATTGGTAAATCTATTTATTACAGTAGAAGTAAAAGAGTTTTTATCTAAGATATATAAATTTCCCTTGACAAGAGCAACAGCAAGGATTCTTCTATTCCTCAGGTCCTGCACCACACAATGAGTTTTATGGAAAAATAAGGAAAGATTAGTTTCATGAATCAATTTATTAACAGATATTAAATTGAATCGGAACTCAGGAATGAAAAGAACATGGGATAAGATGAATTGGGGATGCAAAAGAGCTTGGCCATGAGTAGAAATGATCTTGACAGAGGAGTCAGGAAGATGTACACGAGTGGGAGGGAAATGGGACTGAAAAGACTGCATTAGAGATTTGTTAAAACACATATGTGAAGATGCTCCAGTGTCAAGAATCCAGGAATCAGAACTTAGAAACAAATTAGAAGGATTAGAAGTAGTACCTGCAAAATCATAAGCATTAGCATAACTGGCATGCTCATCAACAGATTTGCCCTTGATATATTTGTTAATTTCCTGTTTAAAAAACGTGGAAAACATGGCAGCAAGCTCCTCACTCTTAGCATCAGTGCTAGAAGCAGCACCATCAGGCTGGGTACCAGAATAGTCAGCAGCAAAAGTGGCAACAGCCTTCTTGGCTACAACACCCTTTTTAGATTTCTTATAATCATCATACCAATCAGGATAACCATGCAATTTGAAGCAGGCATCCTTAGTGTGACCAGTAATGCCACAATGATCGCAGAGCCTGTCAGTCTTTTTATCATCACGTTTCTTAGAAGCAAACTTGTTAGAGCTATCAGATTTGGGAACATTGGATTTTGCAAACAGAGCACTAGCCTCAGGGGTAGGAGAAGAAAGAGAAAAACTCACAGTTTTCTGACTCTCAGCTGAAGCTACCATCGAGAAAGCTTTGGCAACTTTAGGAAGAGGATCCATACTGAGTATTTGACTACGAACAACGTCGAACTCGTGGGTGAGGCCCATGAGGAATTGCAGCAATCGGGTCCATGCAACAACATCCTTCATACGTTGAGTGACACCACAAGTGCAGTTGTCACAAAGGCAGGTGGGAATAGGTGCTAAACGGTCCATTTCGTCCCAAGCGCGATGAAGTTTCCCATAATAAGTAATGACAGAGTCATTCCCTTGTTGAAGAGAAGAAATCTGTCGCTGAACTTGGTAGAGCTGTGGACCAGTGCTAAGACCATATCGGTCAGCAATTTCATCCCAGAGACGTTTAGCAGAACCACAATAAATCAATGTGTCAGCTATGTCTTTGGATATAGAATTCATGATCCACGAACGAATCATGGAATCAACCCGCTTCCAACGGCGAAATTGAGTAGGATCAGTGGGAACATCAAGAGTACCATCGATAAATCCTGCTTTATCTTTGGCCTCTAAAGCTGTGCGAACAGCTATACTCCATGTCAGAAAGTTAGATCCACTGAGATGCGTACTGACGAGCATCATCCCAGGGTGATCTGAGTTCTGTAAAGCCAAGGGTCCATCGTCGACTTTCGAAACGATGGGGGTAGTGGCAGTACTTTGAGCAGGGGTAGTAGAGGATGCCTCCATTTTAGCTACAGAAAAGGTAAGAGCAGTAGGTATTCCTGCTCTGATACCATGCACGAAATAGCAAGCAAATAGGATGATTTCATTACTACAATTAGGGGTACAAATATACAGCCGCAAAGAAGGAAAAAGGTGTAACGAAAAGGGGACCCACTTCCTAACAGAAAGAATTCCTAAGAGGCTACCAGAAGAAAAATATGTACACGTATATTCTTTACAGAAAGAATTAATAAATAAAATAATAATTCTACAAAGAAACAAAATGAAATTTAAGGGACAAAAAAATTAAAACCAAGTCCTAAGTTTAAGTATCAAAAGTGCATTCCTACTTTTTTAAAAAAAAAAATGTGAGAGTACAGTGTTAAAATTTAAAACTTATGAGACAAAGTGTAATATGATTATAGTTTAGAGAGGTAAAGTATATTTTCTCAATAATAATAATAATTGAGAGGTTCTATATATATAAAAAAAAAAAAAAATCATACCCACGTACATCATTGTCAATGCATGTGCTCTCTCTAGAATAAGAGGTGCTCAAAATCTTCAACAAAGTAGCCCATTTTCCACTTTATATAATACGGAATTATCACATTTCTATTTTATTACTTAACATATTCTCAAAGGTTGGTCTTTTCCCTGACTAATTAAAGAGAAATTTAAATATTGAATTTTTTAGAACAGCTTAACTCATTCCAAAAGAATTTTTAAAAAGAGATGATTGTTTCAGTATATATATTTAGAATTAAAAGGTCCTTTAACTAAGTCATATAAGATTTCAATTCGCTCCTTTTACACCCGATATAGAAGCATGAAGCCAACAAGTTATTCCTATGGCAGCCCACAGTAAGACCCATTCATCTATATACATATCTAAATCAGACTCTAATACTATGTAGATTTATCTATACGCATATTTAAACCAGACTCTAATACTATGTAGAAAGGTGTAACTCACAAAAGGAAAAAATTGCCTCAATATACATAGAATTAGAAGATCCTATAATTAAACTACATGGAACTCCACACTTTTTACATACTTTATAATTAACATTTTCACTTGTACTGATTACTTTAAATAAAATTTACGTAAGGTCAATAGAGGTTGTGTGGCTCACAAAAATTACTTCAGTTATATTTTTTGGTGCATTAAAACTTTTTTTAACATAACTTATCAAGTTAGTAAATCGGGTTAACACATCTAATCCATTGTTTAAAAAAAAAAAAAAGAAAATTGAATTTGAGAATAATTTGATATATAGACAAAATGCACATGCTCCAAGATTGCAACCCAGAAACACAAAATAAAGCATGCCAATAAACTTGGCGGGCTAGTTAAGTAAGTTTCTTACCTAACCATGTCTACACTTAAAGGCCAAGCATCTAAAAATTAAAGTAACAATCTTGTACACCGTTTTTATAAAACTATATATAGTCTTTAATTAATTAGCTACTCATATCTATATATATAAGTATATATAACTCATTCTCATATCTATATTTGGACCTTGTCAATTAATTAATGCCATGGCTTTCTCTGTGACCAGAACAAGACGTAGCACAGTTAAACCAGAAGAAAAAACAGCAATATCATCATCATCATCATCATCATCATCAACTACAACACTTGACCTTTCTCCCATTGATAAATTACATGTTCTAAGGTGCAATGCTCGAACCTTGCATGTGTTCAAACATGGGCCTGAAGCAGCCATAATCATTAGAAAAGCATTGTCCAAAGCATTGGTTCCATACTACCCTCTTGCAGGAAAACTCATAGAGTCCCAAAATGGTTACATCCAAGTTGAATGCTCAGGAGATGGAGTGTGGTTCGTTGAAGCAAATGCTTCATGCAGCCTTGATTCTGTGAATTACTTCAATGATGTTGAGTCTGTTCCATATGATGATCTTCTTCCTGATCCTGTTCCTGAAACAGAACACATAGAACCACTTGTTCAAATGCAGGTACTAAATTATGTGGGACTGTTATAATTATTATTTCTTAGAGTTAAATTTTTTTTTTAGTTTATTAATTCCTATATTCCTATAGTAAGTATTAGGCATTAATGGAAACAATTCTATTTCTTACATATTCTCTGTCTTGTCTTAAAAATCATGGATCAAAACAGATTTACTTGTTTGATAATATTTTGCTTTTTTATTTCTAAAAGTAAAATAATTAGGCAAAAGTATTATTGGTACTCCCAAAGTATGCGTTATTTTCAGTTGTACCCCTAATGTTTTTTTTTTGTCAATTGTACTCCCAAAGTATGGGGTCAATTTCAGTTATACCGCCAAAGTTTTTTTGAGTCAATTATACTCTCAATCTTTTCTTTTTTGTATCAATTGTACTCCTAATCTTTTCTTGTTTATGTCAATTGTACCCGCAAATTGGAGGGTATTTAAAGGTACAATTAACTTAAATGTGAAACATTGGGGGTATAATTAACTAAAAAAAACTTTGAGAGTATAACTGAAAATGACATCATACTTTGGGGGTACAATTGAAGGTACAACTAAAAATGACCGTATACTTTGAGAGTACTAATAGTACTTTTTTCTAGTTAAAAAATAATAATTTTATTTTTCAGAATAGTTTTTTTTTTTTAAATAAAAATATAATGTAATATATGTATTTTTCAGGTGACTCAATTTTCTTGTGGAGGTTTTGTGATAGGCCTCATATTCTGTCATAGCATATGTGATGGCCTTGGTGCTGCACAGTTTCTCAATGCAATTGGAGAGATGGCAAGAGGTCTTGAAAAGCCTACCATTGACCCTGTTTGGCATAGGAACTTCTTTCCTAAACAACATAATTCCAATGACCAAACTATGACTACATTAAAACCAAAACTACCACCCAATAGTCCACCACCAATGCCAGAATACAAACTAGAGCATGCCAATATAGACATACCCATTCATCATATTCACAAGCTTAAGCAACAATTTCACGAGTTAACAGGACAGAATTGCTCATCCTTTGAGATTGTAGCTGCTGGCATTTGGAGAAGTCGAACCAAAGCTATCAATTTGGATCCAAAAACCCAAATGAAATTGGTGTTTTTTGCCAATTGTCGTCATCTTTTGGACCCTCCTCTGCCTAAAGGCTTCTATGGAAATTGCTTCTTTCCAGTCACAATTACAACTCCATGTGAGTCACTTACAAATTCTTCACTTATTGATGTGATCAAATTGATTCAACAAGGGAAGACTAAGCTACCTATTGAGTTTGAAAAGTATTTGAAAGGTGAGCATTTGAAGGATGGAAATGATGACCCATTTGCTCCTCCTCTTAAGTATACTACATTGTTCATTTCTGAGTGGGGACGACTGGGATTCAACCACGTGGACTATCAGTGGGGTCCACCAGTCCACGTGGTGCCTATACAAGGGTCTAGCATCATCCCAGTTGGCATTGTGGGGTCACTTCCGTTGCCAAGCAAAGGGATTCGACTGATGACGTGGTGTGTGGAGGAGGTCCATCGATGTCACTTGCTTCATCATATGGAATCTTGGACAAACTAATGTAATACAATATATTAATATTATCACACATTTGATTTTCATGTGGTCTTGTGCAAATTATTATGTTGGTATGATGATAATGAAATAAATTTCACATTTCGTGTTAATTACGTATTTATTATATTTTTCTCTAAATATCTATATTTAGTTATTTACTATTTAACTCAATCAAAAGTGTATTAGTATATACTTTAGGGGTTGTTTAGATAGTTAGAAAGGGTGGGGGAGATTATCTTCTCTTATTGTTCCTCTTATCTAGGAAGTAGTTCATTCTTCAAAATATCTCTATTTAACTTATTTTAAATTTGTGACAGAAGGAGGAGAGTTAGGAATTAAAAAAAAAAAAAAATTAAAGGTCCTATACAAGAGAAAAAGTTAATCCTTTATTTTCTTCTCCTTCCATCATCAACTTTTCAAAAAAAAAAGATTCCATGTTGAATCATTAATTTTCATTTTATAATCAAGAAATTAATGAATACTATCGAATATCGATGGATACAATAGAAAAAAAAAAAACAAAATTAATATAATTAAATTCATTTGATTTGGGTTTCTTTTTCATATATTGTTATTTATTCACATGCATTAATATTAAATTATTTTTGAATTAAAAATTATTTTGACAAATTAAAGAAAGCCATTTTTTCGCCAATACACTAACGCTATCATGACTGCTAGAATAACTTTTAAATAAATAATATTTACCAATAATATTAATTTTTGAAAATTATTATCAAAAGTTATATTATGCTTTGGTTCATTTCCCGTGGTACGATACTTGTAATTTGACACAAGTAAAGTAGTTAAAATTTGACATTGGTCCCCAAAATATAGGATAAATTTCATTTTGATATGTAATATTATCTTTTGGGGAGGATATGCTAGTGGGAAAGCTTAACACTTGAACAGTTTTATAAGCCCTCCCCTCTCCTCCAAGAAAAAGCGGGCTTTTTGGGCCAAATCCAGAAAAATAAAATCGGGCTTGTACTTATTTATTTTAGTATATAAAGGTTTGCTGGGTCTATTATCCTTTATACCTTTCTTAATTCATTGTGTGCTCAATTGCAATTCGATCATTGTGAGGCTAGTAAAGTGTAGATTACTACTTTCTTCTTCAATTCGATGATTAAAAAAAAAAAATCCCACAAAACGAATTCCTAATACTCAACAATCTTATCTTAGAAAATTTTCTCCTTTGTACTGTTGAAGATATACAGATTATGTAGTAGCTGCTATATATGAGACTTTAATTTTCACCAATGGTGAAATTTTCTCATTCTAAAGAGTGAATTGCTAAAAGTGATAAATGAACTTAAAACAGAAAAAAAAAAAAAAAGCCTTAAACTAATCAGTAAGGCAAACTCTTGGAACTTACACTGAGAACCAAAGACTTAAGCTTAGAAGATTCTCCAGCTTCAACATTTGCCCTCTCTGTTATTATTTCCATATTCCTATTTAAACTTTCTTTAACTAAATCTTTCATCAACCTCTTTCCTTCTTTTCCCTCCCTTGGGCTCACAGGTGAGCCCATTGCCATCATTCTAGGTGTTTGTGGGCCTGAATGTGGGCCCATTCTCACTTGCCTTTCATCCTTGAACCATTGCAATAGTTTCAATGCTCTTTTCTGAGCCAAAGTGCTTCCTAAAAGAGCCACTTCAAGAAGCACTGAAACAATCCCTGCCTTAGCCATTTTTTCCCTCTGAGATGAGCTTTGATGAGCCAGAATCATCAAAACATAAGCTGAAATCTCTTGGCATTTTGGCTTATCTTCCCATGACAAAACCTCTATCAAGCTTTCTGGTACCATTGGACTATTCTCAATTGCTTTCTTTCCCATCAAAGTCACCACTAAGTTTGCCAAAGTGGCTAGTGCTTTCTCTGAAAGCTCTTTCACTGAAGAAAGCTCCAAGAGGATATGAACAACCCCATTAGAGACCAAAGGCCCTCCATTTTCTAACACTGTTGAGAGATTGTATAATGCACCCAAGCATGAGATTTTGGTGTCAAAACTTGAGTTTGACTTTAGAATGTCTCTGAGAAATGGGAGAAAGTCCAATGAAGGAAAATGGAATTGCCTGTTTGTTAGAGATGAAAGTGACAAAAGCAACTCTGAAAGTTCACTTCTTGTTGATTCGTCTAAGAGTTCAATCCTCTTTGGCAGCTTGCACAATATTCCTGCCTCCACTATGAGAGCCTTGTTCCTGAAGAATCAACAACTACGTCAGGTAAAGAAGCAAAAGACTTTTCACAACTAGGTCAAAGTTAGGTTCAAAAACAAATATCAATTTGATATGCCTCTATAAGTCAAGATAAACTGTTCAAGTATTAAGCTTTCCCACTAGCATCCCTCCAATCACATGCAATTCTTTATGTACATATCTTTTTGGTAAGGATGAACTTCAATTTGAGTTGAAAAATCTTATAATGAGAGTAATGACTTAAGTATCAAATTAAAGTACTACTTTAGTACTAATAATCTAATTTCATACCAATTTCAACCTTTATAGGCATTGTACCATCTTTGCCTCTTTGGTGAAACAAAGTCAGGTCAAACTTTGGAATATCAAAAAATGATATAGAAAACATTTTAGGGTGCCAATTGCAGTATATTTGTCAACAAGTTGTACTTTTTTTTTTTTATCAGGTCAACAAGTTGTACTTGATTAGATATATAATTGACTTACTTGTATGTTTGTTCAAAATTAACTAAATTTGTCAATCTTTTGCAAATACTCTCTACAAAGAATATTCTATAAACAATAATTAAGGCAAAATAATCAGATTAAACAAACCATTTTAGGCAGAGTGTAAGTCAACAAGAATCTGAATTAATATCCGCGATGGGAGAGCAGGTGGACAATATACTAATCTAAAGATAATCAAGGAATCTAATCAACTACCCTGTTTTTTAAAATCCATAATTTCTAAATTATGATGACAAAAATGTCGCCTCAATGAAAATTGTCCCCCTCAAGCACATCTTATGAGCCAACTACTTAGTTGGCAGTCAGCATATAATTTGGTAATTTAATGCTAATTATATTTGTTACTAATGAATTTGGATCATCATATATAAATATATACAAAAAAAGAATAATATGACAGTGGGATTTGGGCAAATGTGATCCGAAAATATTGGAAAAATCATTAATATTCTCAGATTTAGTGGCATTTAATTAGTTGTTTTAAAGTTAATTTTTTTATTAAAATTTAAGAAATCAAGTTTCATTAATTTGAAGTCAAAATAACCAGAGGACTCTTGTGTGAAAAATATTTCAATTATTCTCAGGATATATGTAACAGTTTAACTAAAAAAATACATAAACAATTTTTATTGAACAAATAAAAAGAATCCAGTTATTTCTTCACATATGATAAGAAGGAGGAGGAAGATGAGGAAAAGAAGAAATTACAATACTCTCTTAGTCATAGATTTGATAAAGTTATTTGGTATTCCTCTCATTTTAATAAATCTTACCCTTTTGTCTACTTTTGTTTAAAATTTCCTTTACTAGTAAAGATTATTGTGTACACAAAATTAGATTATAGTAATATTATTTTTAGCATACTAAACCAATATATCTAAATAGATATAGAGTTAGGTCCTTAAAAGAATATATATTAATATATAGAGTTAGGTCCTTAAAACTATTTAGAACATTTGAATTATTCTCCGATATATTAAAACCGTAGCTGCCAAATCTCACCATCATTTTCTAATCAATAGTCTTGTCTTTGCTCCTCGAACTTCAAAATTGGTGGGTTCCCATAAGGGCTCCACTCTCATCACGTTTCTTTGTAATTCTAATGATCTAATCTATCATTATTTTATATTTACTATAATCGTGATAATTACAAATAAAATAATAATTTCCACTTGGTAACCAAAAAAATTGGGGAACAAAATAGACAACAAAAATACAAGAAGAAAATACTCACTGACCGTTCATTTACATTCGTTTTGTGCATGATTTCATGTATAATTAGTGGGGCTTGACTCGGATAAAATGGGCTCTATATTCTAGTACAAGATATATATACACACATTCAAATATTCTTATCACATTCAATTAATAGAAGATTAATTTCTCATAATACCACTAGGAGCTATATATGACTCTTTCAACCCATTTGCATCTCATCTCATATCACAGTCCACTAATTAATAAATGGAAATCTTCCTAACTATTTCGAGTTTGAACCAATCCTTTTTACATTATGATACACTAATAACTGGAGATCTTCTCAAGGTATGATTCAGAATGAAGAACCGAATCAAGCAATTAAATAATTATCAAATCAACCATCAAGAATAAAATTTTTAGTCAAACTCATATTTTCTAGTTGGACTAACAATCCAGTGATAAGTATTTCTTAAAGATTCCTTATATTTAAATTGGATTAACTTTATATAAGATATTTCTAATAAAAATAATAAAGTATTAATATTTTTCATAACTAATTATAATAGAGAGAAGATATCAAAGATAATATTTTTTATAACAAAAAAATATAAATAAAACAAGCAAATATCTAATGAATAGGTGAAATTAAAAGAATTTTTCCACTAAAATTGTTTCAATTTTATTGAAAAACATATTATCGAGAGAATGTTATCAAGTGAAAATTACTTTCACGTCCTTTTCTAAGAAAAAAAAGTAATTAAGTAACAATGAAATTACATTTTTGCCACTAAAACCAAATTACAATCGCTATTGCAACGACAGTAGTACTACTATAGCGACGATTTGTTAAAAATTACGGTACCAAACTTGCAATATGTAGCCCAATTTGAATTCAAAATCCTAACTGAAAATCGAAAATAAACGAAAAAAAATAAAAATAATAAAATAAAATTGCACATCAAACTTACGTGAAGCTTCCATTAGCGAGCTGAATCAAGGCCTTCACCGCCGATCTCCGCCGTCCGGCGACCTCCGACGACGCCATCGACACGAGCACCGGCACGACGCCGAGTTCTGCGATAAGCTTCCGAAGCTTCGCATCTTTTTTAGTGAGAATTTCAATATCTTTCGCCGCTATTTCCCTCTCTTCCCAATCACCGAAGTGAAGCTTCTTTACGGATCTCTGAAGCAAAATCGCGCAATCTTCTTCTTCTTCGATAATACTATTCTGATTACTCTGTTTCTGCATATCTTGTTGTTGCTCTGTTTCAATTACTTCGTGGTGTTCGGTTTCGGTGTTCGTTTCTTCGCCGTTGGATTTGGCGACGGCGAATTGATCGGACGGAGGGAGGTAACGCTTTCGAGAGGATTTGGATTGGAGGAAGCGTCTAATACGAGCGAAGAATTGAAGCTTTATGGAAGATATTGCCCATATTGAAGAAGTAGGCATTTTTGGCCTGTGAGGAAGAAAGAGAGGTTGTGAAAACGATTTGGGTTTGCTCCTTTTTATAATTTTGTTTCTATTTCTCACGTATAATAGATAAATTCAAAAGAAAAGAAAACTAAATTCAACACAATTTCTATAACCTTTATTTACTTATATAAAAAAAATAATAAATCATTTAATTGTATGGAAAAAAATTGTTAGAAGTTTTTATTTAAAAATGTAAAAAAATTGTTACATTTGATATTGGCCAGAACTTAAAAATAATTATTTTTCTATTTAATAGTAGTTAAAATGCTAAAAATAAATAAATAAACATGTTACTTAGTCTCTAAGAGATACATGAGTTGACAATTCAATTCTTAAAACTGTATATTACACATTTAGTCCTTAAAGTTTGTGGAGATAATACAGTTTAATCACTTAAACTTATTTTATAGGGATTAAATTGTAAAGACACAATGATTAAAATATATTGATTCTATAAATTTAAAAAATTAGAGACTATAAATTATATTTTTATGAATTGAGTTATTAATTTGTGTAACTTTCAGGGATCAATTTATATTTTTATTAAAAAAAATTAATTTCTTTTACTAAAAACATTAATAAAAAGGGGTTTTTTCACATTAAGTTAAAAGTTAAAAATATCACTTTTCAATGTCTATAAATTCTCTCATATAGTCATATATGATATAAGGTTCCAAAGATTTTATGCATTTTTTTAAAAAGAATCTGTTGAGATAATAAGAAGAATCTCTATAAAGTATAAACAGAAGAAACAGGGGAAGTACAGAGCACATGCAGAGGAAGAGAGGTGTTCTATTTTAGTGTAATGGTAGAGATTATATATTTATTGAGTACATTCATTGATACTTAAGATATGTTATTAGAGATTTGAAAGTGAAGGAAAGGACAGATATTGATGTACCTAAAATAACAGCTAGGTTGTTAATAATCTAATATAGCTCCTCTGACACTAGATTTAATATTTAAGAATGTGATAAATTTGATATGCTTTATATTCAATGTAACCTAATTTTTTCAAAATAAAAATAGAATATGAGATAAACAACTAATAAGGACATGCCCATTATAAATTTTTTGTTTTTTCATATTTTGGTATACACTTTCCAATTATTTTATGTACCCTTTCTTTTCCTCCATATTCTTCATACCAAAAGTTACTAACTTTAGAAGTAGTTGCATTGATTGTTGAATATGTGAAGTTTAAGATGTTTAGGTGCACTGGCAATTTGGAATAGGATATTTAAATTTCATTTATGGAATGGGTTGTTATGACACTTAGAAAATA
The DNA here is from genome assembly GCA_003254925.1 of Chamaecrista fasciculata. Taxonomy (NCBI): domain Eukaryota; kingdom Viridiplantae; phylum Streptophyta; class Magnoliopsida; order Fabales; family Fabaceae; genus Chamaecrista; species Chamaecrista fasciculata. The sequence continues at coordinate 107,838 of QANZ01007536.1, forward strand.
AAGGGGGCCTATAGGACGTAGCACATTAAATTTCATGTATGGAATGGGTTGTTATGACACTTAGAAAATAAAGGGGGTCTATAGTATGTAGCACATTAAATTTCTTAGTATCTCACATCATATTAGCCTAATAGGTGATTAAATTTTGTAGATGACCAATTTAATTTGCTTTTACTTAAAAGAATATATTCTAAACACCAAGATTTAAATATTAAAGATCAACATGTACAATGAAGAAAAAGTATTTTAACTTTTCAAATTGTCAGATCATCCCACTTATGCTGAATATTTGTAGAAACTCTTGCATCATACATGTTAGACAATATATATATATATATATAGTTATATACACACACATATTAATCTACTAAATACCATTTAAATTGCCTTTTGTTTAATTATAAAGAATGTACATAAACTTTAGAAATAACCAAATATATATATACATATATATAAAACAAATAGAATCATTCAACTTTTTCTTTTTGAACCAAGCCACTTTTTTTTTTTTTAACCAATAGAACCATTCAACTTAATTATAAATATTTTGTTAAACTATCAAATCTAAAAAATATATTTTCTTTAACTATGATCTAATTATAAATCATCTATACATTATTAAACTTAACAAATATCTCCTTCAACTTCTGTTCAAAAAAATAAATAAATATCTCCTTCAACTATAACTTCTTCTTTTTTTGGCCAAAGGGTGCCCGAAGACAAACAAAATAATAAAGCACAAAACAGTATCAAAACCTGAAAGGAAGAGAAAAGCAAAGACAGTAGCAAAAACATTGGAAAAAGCTAAACAATAACAAAACATCAGCCAACTCCTTGTCTTGCAGCAGCACAATCAACCTCCAAGATAGAGAGAAGAGAGGATGGGGGTCCGGAGACTCAATCAAATCTGCTCATCCCCTGTAAAGCAAGTTAGGCTAGCAAATCTGCAGCCAAGTTAGCACTTATGCAGATCCAAGTGACATTGCAAACAGAAAATCGAGATTTCAGCTCAAGTATATCAGACAAAGTATTGTCACATCTCCAGTCTAAACAAGGCTTTTTCTTTTTTACCATATCAACAAGGTGTTCACAATCAATTTTAAATACCATCTTCGAGAGGTCAAGAGCAAGGACCCTTTGTAAAATCTTTTTTAAAGCTAAAGCTTCAGTCATAAAAGCATATGAAACTTGAATAGCAGCTAAAATGATAATTTAAGGATATTAGTAATCAAGTTAAATTATCTAAGTGACTCTTTATCTTTAGGAGTTGAATCAAAGTGACACATATTTATAGCATATGGAACTTGAAACCTCTAGTTTGATTCTAGAAAAAAAAAATGAAAATTACTTTATTAAAGAGACACATCTAATGGTGAGGGTGTTGTGCACAAACTCCATTAATTTCACCTAATCATTCATGAGATTATGTGTAAAAACTAAAAATCATTCAAAGTTTCCACTTTTTTAAAACATAACATTTGGCACAATTTCACTACATAAGCAATATGAATCAAAATCTGAATTTGATTAGTCATTAGTCTTTTTTTTTTTCATTAGTCATTAATCTATGAATTAGTGGGGGTGTGATGGTGGGCCCCTCTATCTGATCTCACCAATTCCATTTGTGAACCATTATGGGTTGAGGGCAAAACCGTACGGTTTGAATTGAACTCATGGTTCACTGCTCTCCGACGTAGGACTTTGCATTTTCTTCAATAAAATAGAAAATAATTATCCACTCAAAACTTGGTTCTTCTCCACATTCTTACCGGCAGGAATTTGCCTATGATTTTTTCAACTGATATTTCGATATAGGAATAAATTTTTAAAAGTTATTGTCGGTTTGATGGATTTTTTTGTACTGGATAAAAATTATATTTTTATATTTTAGGTCAAAATACCAATAGAGATATTTAAATTGTTTTTATTTTGAAAAACATGTATTATAGAAAATTAATTTTATTAAAATAAATTACAAATATTTCCCTATATAGATAAAAATACTCTTGATACCTCAATGTATGCGATCATTTTCAGTTATATGTTCAAATTTTTTTTTAGTTGATTGTACTCTAAAGTATAAAATCAGTTTTAGTTATATCTTCAAAGTTATTTTGAGTCAATTTTACATGTGTGTGTTTGACTATTTTCGTATGATTTTGGTGATATTTCAACCTCTAGATATGTATGTATTTGACTATTTGTGCGTATTTGTGTTAGTCTATGAATGCATAAAATTAAGGAGTTAATATCCATGAAGTTTACATAGAGTAAGAAGAAATATGATCAATTTTCTCTCTTTGATCGTACCATCATACAAAGCCTTATCTTACTAGGTAGGGTCGGCTATATGAAACAATTGACGTTGATCTATACGAGAGATACGAAAAATGTTTCAGATTGGCTGTCGCTTACCTAACACAACCCTTCTTTTTTAACGGGCTTGGGATTGTTAGTGTAAGCATAAGCAAACACAGGCAGAATTCTTTGTTTGATCGTGAAATGAGAAATTTTCTTTTAATATCTAATTCAACCTTATTTTTTAATGGTTTCAACTAGATAAAGAAAATACTCTTTAAAAGTAATACGTAACTCTGAATTCTTCACATTCAAAATCTATTTTTAAATGATTCCAACTAGATAAAGAAAATATTCTTTAAAAGTAATATGTAACTCTTAATTTGTCACATTCAAATTTACATTAAGATAAATATAATCATATTCAATAATTTATAATTAAAATAAAATATTTTACTAAAATTTAATATCGATATAAATATTTTAAAATACAAAGATCTAATATTTGTTAATATGAACATTATGCATTTGATGGTACACTCCAAAATTGTAGGATAATTTTTTTCGATTGATATTCGATGTTTAAATGTCTGAAAGACCTACCCCAGAATCTTGAAGTAGCCCACGTAGCGTGGGGTCAGAAGATTCAATGCCAGTACGGGAGAGGTGATTTCAAAGTTTTCATGTAAATGTATATATCTTATTTATTTCTTCCCTTCATTTTAATTTGATTACAAACTAAAAATAAATAGAATGATTAGATTTATAGATCACCTAAATTATTTAGTTTTATTCTGTAAATATTTTTTTGACTATTTGGCTAATAATTATTTAAAATTATGGGAATATTTTAATTAAAATATTTAACTTATCTAACCTTAACAAATGTAGAAAAAAGTCTTACATATTATTGTTTTTGGTTTAATTATAAGCTTTTCTCACTTATTCGTGTAACAATTTAGATAAAAATTAATTTTATTTAAACTAAAAATAAACAAATAAGATTCTCATAACAATATTGACTTCAAAGTTTGAACTAATTAGTTCCTCAACTAACCAGTTTGTTTATCATTACACCAAACATTTCTTGGTATTCAAACTCAAATCCTAAGGCAGTGTACATCTACAAAATCCCCCTTTTTTGTTTTGTCAAAACAGAATTAAAACTCAAATCTTAGGGCAGTGTACACGTGCGAACCACTATTGCCTACTTAATTTATCTTCATTTTTCTGAAATGTTTATTGGCTGGCTACAAAATCTGATCTGAATTAGTGGCTGTGATATATTTTCTCACATGCATGTTCCATTGGTTGATCTATTTTCCCTTGCTTGTGGGGTGAGACACACCATCAGTTTTTCATTAATTACATCATTGATTTCTTCATTATTGCACTGCTCGAAAAAACTTACAACTAAGCTCTCAATTTTCTTATGGATTGAAAAACATTTAAAAACTCAAACTAGGCTTTCTGTAATTTGTAGATGTATAGATATATAGGGATTTGAGCTATGTGACCCAAAAGGAAAGTTTGGATCTGGTGGAGAATCTTAGAACAGAAAAAGCCAGATAGATAGATGATGGGGAGTGGATCATCTCCCTTTACTATTCTCTACCTTTCTCTCCCTTTACTTAAATCTTGTCCATTAAATGTATCTAATGGATTCAAAATTTGCCACGTCACCATGCCCTTAGTTAAAGACATCTTTTCACTCACTTTCACTTGCTTCTGCACAATTCTAAGCTTGCCTTTTTCTTTCCTCTCTAAATTGAATCCTCCCACACTTTTAAGTTTTAACCATCGCAAAACACACCAATCCCAATAGTGAGGTTCTTAAACATCATCATGAACTCTATAATATAAGTTGGTTAAAGGATCAATTTGGTCCTAAATGTATGCTCTAATGTTTATTTTGGTCCATTATGTTTTAAAATGTTTAAATTGGTCCTAAATGTTTGCAAAATGTTCCATTTTGGTCCCAACAATTGAATATGGCTTGTTTCGAGTTCAAACATGATGAGTTTAGAACTACTTATTGTTCTCGAATAGCACTTTCTCTATCTAGTTGGAGTCATCAACAAATGACGTCAAATTGATCCTAAAAGTAGACCTTTCGGTTTCGGTATAGCCGGGCCAAATTTTTTTTTTTTTCAAATTTTTTTATTTTTTTTATTTGAACTATTTATTTAATTTGTATATTTTTTAACTTGTATAATTTAGTTATATTTTTATTAATAAAGACATTTAATTGGAATTATTTGTTAAAAAAACTTTGATTTAATTAAGATTAAGTATATAGTTATGTATTTTTTTAGGGTAAATTACACTTTGGTACTCTGTGGTTTAGTCACATCTCCAAAGGGTATCAAAGTGTTAATGGAAAATACTACAGGATACCAAAGTGTCATGGTACCGTGAAATATGACCAAACCACAGGATACCAAAGTGTAATTTACCCAATTTTTATATACAATTGATAAAAATAATAATACATATGTATTTTCAATAAATTAAAAGATATCTAGTAGTAGAAAATATAAATTTAAAAAAAATATTTTTTTTTTCTAAAAAATGAACAATTTCTTAACGTGAAGCTCAATGGTAGAAAATGATATGGCAAACATGTGTGGGTGTATTCGGCAAACAAATTCTGTACATGGTGGATTTCAACCTTCAGTTGAAAGAAAATAAGAGAGTATGAGTGACGTGGCATCATCTCATATCATTAGATGCTTTTAATGGATAAGATTAAAGTAAAGGGAGAGAAAGGGAGAGAATATCAAAGGGAGAGGATCCACTCCCTAGATGATGGTAGGATACTATTCAGGACACCAAATTTTAGGAGAAACTCACGAACTTTAGATTAAAATAAAAACTTGATCAAAAGTAACATTAATTAGGTTGTGTATGATAAATAATTTAGGCCAAAGTATAAATTTTGTCTCTTATCTTTTACTCAGTTCTCAGTTTGGTCTTACATCTTTTTTTTTATTACATTTTTTGTCTCATATCTTTAGGTCAGATCCCAATTTAGTCTCATCTTTTTTTATTGTAAATTTGATCCCATATTTTTGTGTCCATTGTAGAATTGGTAGGTATTTGTATTTGGTGCAGAAGTAGTTTCATATCGTTGTAAAATGATCAATTAAATATTGATCATTTTGTAAAGATAGGAGACCAATTATACAGCCTAATCAAAATATATGGGACCAAATTAGAACCTTTCGCAAATATATGAGACCAAAATTAAAAAAAAAAATAATACAAGACCAAATTTACATTTGACCAATAATTTATAAAATGTTTTCAAAAGTGAACTTATTGAAAGTCATATTGATGGATCTTCCAAGTTCTAACCAATATCCAACTAAAGGAAAACTTAGAGTGAGAGAGAAAGCTCTTACAAAAAGATTTCGCCATTCTAAGTTAATACATGATAACTTAACTATGTGATATAGAAGTTTTTAAAAATGAATCATAGTTGAAAGAAAATATTCATAACTTTGTATAAGTTTTAATTATAATTGTTAAAAAAAGAATAAAATAAAAAGTAGGTCGTTGACAAGGATTTTTCAAGAACTATAACTTAGTGCATGGCGTCCAAATTTGACCCAAAGAAGAGAGTAATAAAAAGTTATTTTTAAGATTATATAATATATTTCTAAGATTATATAATATATTATATTATTTAATAATTTTTTGAGAGTAATATAAAGTTATTTTCTTTTTTTTTTCTTCATCTTAATATCAAATAATTTNTTTTTATATATATGAGCCACTTTTTTTTTTCTTTTACACCGATAATTTCTTTTATATATAAATAGACACTGTTTTTTCAATTGTCACTTGTCACAAGAGAATTAACTGAGAATGTGGCTTGATGACTATTTGTTGGGTTTTGTTATTTCAAATTCTCACATCGGTTGCGTAGAAAAAAAAAAGAGTGGGTGAGGAAGCCTATAAATAGAGAGAGTTTTTTACCTTAAGAGGCACCACGACTTACATAGAAATCCTAAAGGATGTAATGAAGTTTGAGTAGTTGTGAGAGAGAGTTTACAATTTTCTCTGGTCAAAAATTGTATTGAGGAGGGTTTGTAATTTTTTCCGTGCAAAAATTACAAATAGTGAAGTTTGTCCTAGAGGGGGCCATGGAGTAGGTCTTGAGGCACCGAACTATGTTAAATTATTGTTGTGTGATTTTCTTTATTCCTCTTCCTTTATTTCTTGTATGTGTTGCGCTTCCGCCCTACAAGTGGTATTAGAACGGTGGTTTCGGCCTAGGGAGGAAGAAGGGAGAGGAAGGAGCAAGAGGAGGGTCAGCTAGCAGTAGGAGAAGGTTCCATTGCCACGACAAGAGATGTTGGTGTAGTCTAACTTTTGATTTTAATTCCAGTTTTGAAGTTAGTTTTTTAGAATTTGGAGTGGTTGTTTGTTAGACTGTTTGTAGTTGTTGGTTGTTTGTGGTGTTGATTGTTGGCTGTATGTTGGGCCCGAAGTTTGAAAGTTCCATTATTTGAATATGGGAGAATAGAATTGAGATAAAAGATAAAAAGTGGAGGTGTTGTGCGCGCAATGAGGAGAGGTTGTGTGAGTGGCGAAATGTTATGTTGGCAACGAGGAGATGCTACACAAGCAAGAAGAGATGTCATGCCGGTGAAGAGATACCGTACTGACGATGTCGTGCAAGCGACGAGGAGATGTTACGTATGTAATGAGAAGATATTGTGTTGGTGACGAGAAGATGCTACACAAGTAAGAAGATATGTCATGCAGGTGAAGAGATACCGTGCTGACGATACTGTGCAAGCGACGTGGAGATGCCACACAGTCTATTTGAGGGAGGACTATAGAATGTTCTCCAAGATGAAGATCAGAAAAGCTGAGAATGTAGAGAGTTCATTTTTTTCTGATAGAGTGAGATTATGTGAGACTTTGAATGAAAGGAGGATTTGTTGAGTTTTGTTCTTTCAAAGTCCCACATTGGTTGCATAAAAAAAGAGAGTGGGTGATGAAGTCTATAAATAGAGAGGGTTTTTCACCTTAAGAGGAACCATGACTTACATAGAAATCCTAAAGGGTGTAATGGGGTTTGGGTAGTTGTGAGTCATTTTTTAGAGAGGGTTTGCAATTTTCTCTAGTTAAAAATAGTGAAGTTTGTCCTAGAGGGGACTGTGAAGTAGGTCTTGAGGCACCGAACCACGTTAAATTGTTGTTGTGTGATTTTTTTATTCCTCTTTCTTTATTTATTGTGTGGATTTCGCTTCTTACATACACTATTATATATTTGTATTGATCATGTCACACATTCCATTTTTATTTTTGTTAAATAAGAAAGTGTATGTGGCATGATCCGAATCAAAAAAGAAAGTGTGGCATGATGCCATGATCACAATGCCACACATTCAAAAAGAATAATAATATAAAATAATGAATGTGTGGCAATAATTATGCCACACGTTCAACAATTGCATAATGAGTGATCTTGTTACACGTTTAAGATTATATTAACTGATAGTTAGCAATGGATGAAATAATTATAAATAGAAGAGATGTTGCAGCATGCATGCCTAATTGTCAATGTCTTCCCATTGCCTTCTTGCTTCTCATTGATCTTTGATTGCTTGCTTCTATAAGGTAATTAGTGAAGCTCTCATAAATTATATTTATGTTTTTGTTATTATATTACTAATTTTCATAGTTTTTTAGGAAAATTTTTATTTTTGAAGAAGTTTATATTTAATTAAATTGTATTTGTTACACAATGATGTATGCATTAATATTAGTTATCTGATGTCTCAATTAATTTTATTTGCAGTTTTGTTTATAGTGATTTATTTGTGTATAACTGTATATTGATTATTATTTTATTTTGTCTAATATTATTTCAGAATACTTATATACAAATCTAATGTTTTTAAAAATTGTTCCTAAACTTATTCCTAAAAATAGCTTGTCTAAAACGAGAATTTTTAATATCTGTATGATAAATAAATTTATCTTAAATATTGTTTTAAAAATAAAAGAAAAAAATGTTTGATAGTATATATTCTTTTTCGGAATGATGCCAACATATTTTTGTGCATTTGGAAGGAAGAAAATATTACATTTAATTACCATCTTGTCATACCGCCTCTTTTTATAAAACAAAAAGATTAAAAAAAAACATTTTTGTTATTATATTTTTTTATTTTAAAATTCAAAACATCAAATATTGTTTTTAAAATCTGGAAATTAAAAAATTACTAAATATTGTTATGAACTCTCAAAATATTTTAAAGATAAAAATCAAACATGCCCAAGCATGTTTTAACTGTTCTATATTTTAAGTTTTTTTTTTAAATAGTATTCTGATTTTTTATTTCTAAAACTTATTTACAAGAACAATACAATCAAACAAGTATTTTTTTTTTAAGATTTTAGAAATGGAAAACAGTGTTTGTAAAACATAATCAAACAGGCACTTCATTTTCAGCCCAGTTTCCTCTCACACATACAACACAATATAACGGGTTGCATCGCCTAATTATTATTATTTTGTTATATTCTTGCTTGGTCAGCCCAGTTGAACCTTTTCTTGTTTGGTCAATATTCTTTCTTGCATTATTTCTTTCACTGTTTCACAAAAGATTTTAGTCATTTTACCCAATTTTGGAATTTAACTTTTAGCTTCTTTTTTTTTTTTGTGGCCTCTTAACTCTCGTTGGTTCCACATTGATATAATGAAATCTTCCTTTTGCACTCCAATAACATTACCCACATCAAGATATCTTTAGATCAAAAAATGAATACTAATAATGTGTAATTTATGTTTTTTTTTTTTTTGATAATGTGTGTGTAATTTATGTTGATCTGTTACTTTGTTAGTTATACAACCTATTTTTCTTGTTTACAACAATATAATTACAATGTCGTGACAATTGTACAATTTCTCTGTGTGTGATAAGTTTGGTTTTAAAGAGACTTTTATAATGTGTTAAGATAAGATAAGTTTAAGAAAAAAAATGATTCTTAGAAGTAATTGTTCTTTCAAACATATTAAAATTGTAAGAGAAAGTAATTTAATTACCACAAAAGTTTACTTTCTCTCTTAAGTATTTTATGATATTTTATTATTTTGATACGTACTCATCAAATTAAAATTTTATCAACATTAGACATAAGACAATATCCCAGCAAAAAATTAAATCTGAGAAATAAGATGGAACAATAATATAATCACAATACAAGAAAAATTAATGTGAAAATTTCAAATCAACAAAAAAATGACCACTATTACCAAAAGACAATAAAAAAATATTATATAAAATTTTTTACATCACACTAGTTATTGGGTCTCTCAACCCATGCTCTAAGTACATTCATCCTCTCAGTAAATAACTATTTAATTATATCTTCCACACAAGACAATCTTAAATTACGAGAGAATAATTATAAAATACAAGAGAAAAAAAATTTAGAAATCAAACACAGTGTACTAACTTAATGCACCTTCAAATTAGTTAAGCTCCTTTATTTAGTGTTGAGGCTCACCCACAATTTCAATTCTAAGCATCGTGAGTAGCACTGTTAAACGGGCCGGCCCGCCCCGGCCCGTTACGGGCCACGGGCTAAACGGGCCAAATTTTTTAAACCCAAGCCCGCCCATTTAGCGGGCGGGCCGGGCCGGCCCGCGGGCCTAAACATTTTTACATACAAATTTTCTTAAAAAAATGTAAACGGGCCTAACCGCCCCGGCCCCGTTACGGGCCACGGGCTAAACGGGCCGGGCCCAAGCCCGCCCATTTAGCGGGCGGGCCGGCCCGCGGGCCTAAGCCCGTTTTGACAGTGCTAATCGTGAGACTTCTTACACTCAACTTCAATAACACCTCATTTTCAATCAACCTCAACAATAATTTATTGTTAACTTCCTAATTTTTTTTATCTTAAGTTTAAATTTAAAATAGATTATGTTGTGTTTAATTTAAATACTTTATAAATATTCTATCTTCATCTTATAGATTTAGGTTATAATAAACTTATCTTTTCTTTAAATATCCTGACGATGACGTAATTTCGTTTGCAAAACAAAACTTGATCAAACATATTCTATACAATGATTTCATGAGTGCTTCTAAATAAAATCATCATTTCAAAATTGGTTGATAAACAAATCCCACATAGTTAGAATAATAAAGATTACGATTATATTATATATATATATATATATATGTGTGTCTGGAGACTCAGGCTTAGGTAGTTCCATTATAGAGTCATCAGTATATATAAATGGTGATAAGTATATTTAATTAGTAGTCATCAGTCATCACAGGTGTGATAGTGAAAACACACACACAAACATACAATTAAGTCGGAACTTAAGTGGAGATTCCACTAATGATGAGTTTTGTTTAATAGTTTTGATTAGTAAATGGTGGAAGTTAAATCAGGTAGCGTGAGGTTGGGTCGTTTTCCACGAGTCCACAACCAACGTTAACTGCACTGCCACCAAATTACAGCTTTATAATTTTGAATATTATAATTAATAAGTTCATCCCTACTCTTAATTAGTTGCATTTTTCTCCAATCGTGGTTTAATTTTTCGGACATTAACTAATAACTAAATTTTGGAGAATATTATAATTAATAAGTCCATCCATACTCTTAATTAGTTATATCACTCATCTTGGCATCTAACAAATATAAGTTCATACGTTAGAAAAAGGACCGAAAAGATTCACTATTCCATGGCTTACTGTGATTGTGGATATGGATATCATATGGAGGCTGAGAAACGAGGCGGTCCACACATGGCAACAGGTCTCCCTGCAAAAGGTCATTATCATGACTGTTAAAATTAAGGAGGTTTATTGTTTTGCTTTTGATAGTTTATCTTCTACTTGTTCAGCTCGAATTATATCCTGATGTCTTCTTTTATTGCGTCTTCAAGTCATGGAGGGTTGACTTTTGATGTGGGCCACATTAATGTAGGGCATGTGTTTCTCTCTTTATAGTTTTTGGGTTGTCTGGGGTTTCGGACTTGACGGTTGTTCACTGTTTTTTATGTAGATAAAAAAAAGAGGAAAATTACTATTTGGTCCCTCCTTTTTCGTATTTTCAACTATTTGGTCATTGCATTTTTGAAATAAATTATTTGGTCCCTCATTTATCATAATTGTCAACTATTTAGCCCCCCATTTATCATAATTGTCAACTATTTAGTCCCTCATTTATCATAATCGATATCGTCAACTATCAGACGTTAAATGCTTACATGACACCGCTAAATGCCATTTTGACATCTTAATCACCTAAATCAACTAAACCAGACCAACAAGCACAATTAAACCGGCCTAAAATTGAGTTAGACCCAAATATTTGTATTCCACGTGAAGCTTCCATAAGGCATAAATTATTGAATTATTTCCAAATTTCAAACCCTAGGTGGTCCCAAGTAGTTAAATATGTGACATTTAATGTGTTATATGTGCACTTAATGACCAGATTATCAGTGTTGGTAACGGAGATAGGCTACAGGGACTAACGAGTTGAGATTTCTAATTTTTTGAGGGACCAAATAGTCTATTTCAAAAATGCAGGGACCAAATAGTTGAAACTGCGAAAAATAGGGACCAAATAGTAGGTTTCCTTTTAAAAAAAAGTTGATAATTTATATATAGACCCGTGAAGTTTATAGGAGTAGCTCGCTTTAGCTACAAGGAATATCAATGTAGTATTGTAGTCCAACACGTGATTCAAAAATCACAACTGTTTGAAAGGTTGCTTTGTGTCATTATATGTGATAATAGGCCCAATAATTAGGAGGCCCAACTGGCAGAAGATGCCCTTGGCCCAGCACGCCATAAGCCCACGAGAACGCCTTTAACCCTGCTAGGGCAAGGACGCCCATAACCATAGAGGGCATGGGCGCCCACGGAGCATAAGGACGCGAGGAATAAGGAAACATTCCCTGAACCAATCAGGAACCAATCAAGGATCAACCAAGATCCGCTATCAATCAAGACAGATCCCCCAGAGATCTCTGCCTTGGCCATCAAGGCGCCCTACACAAATAAGGAAATAATGACTCACTATTCCTTAATTAACAAAACAGTATCTTCCTACATGAAATAGGAAAGATTATGATTCACCTCCCATATCACTCAAGATATCTCTTCTACAATCAAGGAAGTTTCCTTAAACGGACTCTCCTCAATAAGCCTATAAATACAAGATGATAACTCTATGAAAGGTACGTAACTCGCATTACTCAGACTACTCATGCTAGCTCATACTCTTACTAACTTAAGCTTCGGAGGTGAATCACAGGGGAGCCCCCCTGTGGTTCATTGTCTTGCAGGAAAATCTTGCAGCGAACTGGGAAACGACTCCCGGCCAAATCCTGGTTCATCAATATGTTTGTACTTTGTAGCTTCTTCTTCAGTTCTTCTTGTCTAGCTATGTGGGTGGATCACTTTGATTAGCGTAAATTGCAAGAGAAAGCTAATTACCATGAAAGGCCAAGGCAGAAAATTTTGGAAGGTTGTCAAATTTTTAAATAATAATTATATTTATATATATGAAATGAGAAATTTAATTAAATAGTAATTTATGATATGTATAAAAATATACAAGTAATTATTTATAAATATAAAATAAAATAAATTTTATTGGATATCATCAATGCATATACATAAATGTTACCAATATAATTTATCATAATATATATATATATATAATACATGTAGCTACAATATAAAATTTTTAGTCTTTTTTATTAATACATGTAGCTACAATATAAAATTTTTAGTCTTTTTTATTTTTGGTAGAAAATAGTTTTTATTCATTGAAAACTATTATAAATTTAAATATACAATATGAGGGCCTTGTTTGGTAGGCGATTTGTAAGTACCTCTGTAAGCACTCATAGAGCCTTGAGGCTTGCCCAGGCCTTGGTGAGCTCCCGAGGCCCAACTCACCTAAACTTTTCACGTAAAAAAAAAAATACAATAATTTAAAAGTCCAAATTGATAAGAAGGGATATATATAGGTTCTATAATCGAAATATTTAAAAGATATTTCATGAGATAATTAAATCAATACATTAAAAAGATTAAAAACAACATATTGTAAATTAATTTAAAAAGAATTAAAAACAATAGTGTATAGTACTGAACTATATGAATTAATATTATTATATTATCTAAAATTTTAATTTTCCTCTAAACTATTATTCTTCTTGTAATATATCCTCCACTTAAAAATAATAAAGTATATATATTAACTTTATAAATAAAAAAAGTTTTAATCATATCTATATTAATTAGAATTAAGTGGAGGTGGATCCCACAAGAATTGTAGCTATTTTATCACATGAATTTGGTTTGTTTAGTTTTGGGTGTTTTTATGCGGCCGCCATTTTATGCCTAATCTACACTGGAAAGTGGAAACAATGCTAATAAAATGATGACACTCAAAAGTATAACTTCACTAAAAAATTATAAATGTGATAAAACGTTTGCACCAACGGGGAATCGAACCCGGGTCTGCACCGTGGCAGTATGCTATTCTACCACTAGACCACTGGTGCTCTGAATGTTTTAATATTTATACGCTACACTAAGCTAAGGTTTGATTACAAATGAAAAATTTTAGGATAAACTAATAGCTCGATCCTTGAAAGATCATCAAGTTGATAACTTGACCTTTAAAAGATTAAAATATACATTTTAATCCATGAAAGATTCAAACAATATTCTTATTATTTCTTTTTTTGGACTAATGAACATATTATTTAGTTCTTCCAAAATACTAAACTGTGCATTTCAATTTTTGAGATCGAGTTGTTAACTTGATGATCTTTCAAAAATCGAATTATTAATTTAGTCACGATGTTAAATAGATTATTCTATTATTTTAACCATCTTCGTTGTAGAAGCAATTTGTGTATATATACAACCCGTTTGAAACAAGTGAAACATTTAGGACTAATTTAAAATTCATCCCATATTTTTGGGATCAACATGAGTATTTGACCTAAAATATAATTGCATCAACGGCAAACATTGTAAGCAATATATAACATAACACGTAAATTAGTTTTGTACAATTGAAATAAGTATAGTAACCAGTGCAAGTGTTAAGAGTGGGAAGAGTATCTCATTTTGGCCAAAATAAGAGTATTTAATCATTTTGGCCAGAAAAAAAAAAGAGTATTAATCATTTAAATTAGCATTTTGTACAAAAGGCATGGTATGGTCACTAGAGCTATATATATATAGTATCTGACAAGTTAAATTTCAACACAGTCATCATTATTATCATCATCCTCAATCTCGTTGTCCCAGTCCAATGAGAATGAGGTAGCTGATTTCATCAACTCTGTTAGTCCAGTCAGATCTTCAAGGTAGGTAGGGTGATTAACTGCTTCCAGTATGAATTCCATTCCTCTGTTCCTGTATTCTGATACAACCTGAAAATTTGTAATTTCACCCATAAGAAAAGTCATAAGATATCTGGAAATATATTTACTTCAGCTCATCCAGAGAGTCACAATACTTCAGAAATGTGTCTCATGAGAAATCACTTTTGGATGTAATTGAGACATTGTTACGGAGTTATTAGATGCAAGAAAGAGAAGTGAATCATGAGATACTGTTCTTTTTTTTGGCCAAAAAAGAAGAAACATGATTAGACAAAAAAAATCGGTTGCCCTAATTAGTCCCCAAGGTGATTTGGAATCACCCGCATTGCAGCTATTTTAAGGGAGTAACTACATTCACAAGGTCTCGAACTCGGAACCTTGTTTAAATAGCCACCAAACTACTTACCACTTGAACAAATCTCACTTCAGTTATCTCTTTAAATATACTCACAGACATACTCTCACTTTCCAGTTGCAATTTCACAATAATAATGGGAGATGGGAGATTTGGAATAACAAGGTTTAACTGGTTATGATTCTGGAAATTGAAACCACAAATAGGTAGGCTACTAGAACATACACTTGTATAGCCAATAAACATTGCCGTGTTATAGTTTCGTACTGATTTCTTATTCTTCGATACTGTGTTTTAAAATTAGATTGGGATGCATGAGTGAGGATGGTTCTTTTGTAACACTATTTTTTAACTCCAAAAAATAATTAATAAATAAATAAGTAGATGAGCATTACCGCAACATGAGATGAGTCAACTATTGAAAAAGAAATGGATGCATGCAACTTGACCTTTTTCAGGGATAATCCCACAAAAATGTTAGTCTAAAAATTATTTATCACTCTCTATCTTCTTTTGACTACAACATATACTCTGCCTGTGTTTGCTTATGCTTACACTGACGGTCCCAAGCCCGTTAAAAGAGGAGGATTGTGTTAGGCAAGCGACAACCAACGTAAAACATTTGTCGTGTCTCTCGTATGGATCAACGTCAGTTGTTCCATATAGCCGACCCCACCTAATGGGATAAGGCTTTGGTGGTATGGTATGGGCCTGTTTGTTAAAGTTGCTTCCATTGTTGACCCTATCAGATCTCAGGGAATTAATTTTTTTTTATAAAAGGTGTGGCTTAGTGCTGAGGGGTGTGCATAATTGATAGAAACCTTAAATTAAACAGTTCCATAGCATGCAAGCAAGCTAGATGGATATTAAGAGCCAAAAAGAATAAAAGGAAAAGCACAGAAAAGAAAACATAGGCTCTAGCAAATCAAGGAGCTATCCTATGATTCTCCATAAAAATCCTTGCCAAGATTTTCCCAGCCTTCTATTAAACCTTTTTAGACACCCTGTAACAAATTCTCTTCTCTCTTCCACCTCAGCCAGCACTGCCATAATTAGTTACTTTGGCCTTTTCCCCTTTTTTTTTTTTTTCCGAGTTTCCCATAGATATACTAGAAGCAATCCTGTAGGAGGACTATCGAGCACTCAATATAGACACCTCTCCTAGCGAGAATTCACATATGGGTTCACTATGTTGTGAGAGAATAGTCCCTTTTCTAACTCCATGTTCACCTGTCCAGTTTTGCTTCTTCTACAATTACCAACCGAAGTCAGAGTCAGGTTAAGTAACATTACCTTCCTTTTTACAACTCTGACTATAGGACTTCACAGAAGTACAAGGCCTATTAGTAACTAGAGAAGGTCTTAGAATCAAATCTTCATTCCATCATGTATGAAAAGGATTTATGTAGAAGCAGTTTGTTGATATTAGGGTTACTAGGGAGCAAAATCAAACTTAAGGTACTGAATGAAACAAGGATAACGCTAGAGGGAATGGTGATAATTGAAGCAAACAACACTAAATTTGCACAAGTATTATCAAAGGTGCTACTCACTAACTAAACTTACCGTCTGGCAACAAGCTGTACAGCTGGAGGATGAGTAACCTATAAGGGTCATTTGAGAAAACTGAGAAATGGAACCCCGAATCTGATGAGGTAAAATACCGAGGGGTTGCTCGGAAGTTCCACTTACGCTTGAGTTAATTTCACCCTCTGCATATATCCTGAAAATAATGTAGCAAGATGTGAATTTCAGGCTAGACATCTAAGCAAAGCAGGCGGAATTTTGACTTGGGATCTTAAAAATAGTTCCACAAATATTTACACAAAATATCAAATAAACAATTTGCCAGGTTACCCTTGAGGGTGATGTAAAATCCCTACTAAAAGTTCAACTGCAAGTGCTGAAGCAATAGGTGCGAGCCCTGGCCGAGTCACTGTGCATTGCTGGTCCAAAGTGCGGTTGGAGGTAGACTGTGGAAAGGCAATAAGACTTAGAACTAAAATAAACTGCAAAAGATACACACTCAAATATCACATAATGCTGCAAGAAAATTACATCAGTTGGTGCAACAACATCATTGCAGAAATAACAGCCCAATCTTTCCCTTCCATTCGCATCCTTTACACCAAGTTTGGACATATCAGCTGTTATAGAACCTGAAGTTTCAGTACTTAAGTCATGGGTTTGGCTGAAAGGGCCGGCTCCATGGCGCATAACCAAGAAACTATCAAACCCTAGAGCTGCAGTAATTGTGATCTGAAAATAGATAAATAGTGTACACACATAAGGCATGCTATTTTAAACTATTGAATCCAACTATGGAGGGGTGATAAATGCTTCAGTTCAAAATGAGAACCAGAAGTGGAACAAGGATGTGCCAAAAGGCATAGGAACACAAATCATCTAAAAGGTTAAATTGACCAACCTTGTTAGCATTAGCACAAAGAAGTGATGGGAGCCATCGACTTTCTCTGGTGTCTGTCAATAAGAAAACTGCATCATGAGCATCAATCAAATCACACAGCCGCCTACAATCGTCAAGCACACTCTCCTGTTCTTGGCTAGGTACCGGATGCCCGGGCATTGGTATAGCCATAACAATGCCATCAGCTTCCTGAAGGATGGCAAAAAAAAGTATGCAGATATAAGAAAAGTGTCATTAACGGGTTTGGCATCAAGTAGTTTGGGGGTCCATTCAATTACCACTGCTGGAAAAATCCGTTTGAGACTTTTGACCGCAGCTGCAGCTTTAAAATCACCACCATTAAGACAATCATCCAAAGTATACAAGGACTGCCTTAATGGGTTAGACATAGCCACTCTGCCATTGTCAAGTAGAGTAATATTCCGGACACCCCATGCCTGCAACACAGATAAGCCTTATCACCTGGAGAAGAAAAAACAATGAAATCAAGACTTCCAAACTACTCACCATAAGCATACGAGCAACCTGGCATCCAAGTGTGCCTGCTCCAAGGAGAAGACACTTGACAGAAGATAAGGCACCCAAGTTTAAAGAAGGTAAAGCACGCCATCTCATAAGCTTTAAATTCAAATCTGCAGCAGATACGGCCAGCCTGTAAAAATGGAAAAATAAAATAATTCAGCAGAACAAAGAAACTGATGCTTAAAGTAGCAAGGTAAAAAAAAACAGAATAGAAAAAAATATGCAAGTAAGAAACCTGGTTGGATCCATGGACTGAGCAAGGCTAATACATCTAGGTACTTTTTTCCCTTTGTTAAGTTCCCATCCAACTGCATTAGGCACACTATCTTTCGCCCCTAAACATGCATTCCTTTGAAGTTAGAATACCATACTAAACAAGATTCCGAAGTATAATGACAAGAGAAAAAGTCCATTGCACAATTTGACGAGCTTTACCTTTTGGTGCTGTAATCAATGATTCACCAATAAGAGATAATTCCATATCTGCAAAACCACGGCTCTCTCTGTAGCAGAAAAACTGAACCATCTTGAGATTCCACTTTGCAGAAAGAAGTGCTAAGAAATTGCGTAGCGGCCAGCCAGGAATATTTGGAAGATGACACGGATCATAAAAACCAAAAAGAGTCTGCTAGCGGAATAAAGAGTTTTCAGTTAAAGACATTTATAATTTCCCATCCATTGAAATTGTTTAACGAGCAAAAAGCAACTTGATATCGACAGAACTCAATTATTATAACTTACAACCTTGAAACTATCTCTCGGGTAAGTCTCCCAGTCCTTCAGGTGCCTAATAGTAGCAGCTGAGTTTGAATCTATACTAACCAAAAAGAATGGGACATCTGCCATATACTCTCATTATTAGGTAAATCTTGACAAATTCACAGGAACAAAGAAATTATAAATATTAAACAGCATCCAGAAATTAAGAAACAACAGCAAATATAGTTGTGTACCAGCTGTTGATCCTGAGCTACGCCACTCATTACAAGCTGCAGAGAGCGATTCTGCCTGGTATTTTGGAAAAAATCAAGGCTAAAATTAACTTAAGTAATGGCAGTCTATTCAACAATTAATAAATCCAAATCACCTCTTTTTTGCTCAACCACTGAGAAGCTGGCTTTATATAATTGACATTTGCAGGGGGATCCAGCATCAGAGCAGGGAAGGCAAACCAGTAGTGGAAGGTCCATTTTTTCAAGTCAGCAAAAGAAATAAGAAGGAATCGGGAAAGTACTGCACAGTCCTCCACAGCTTTTCCAGTTTGGATGTCATCCCAGATCTAATTTGTATTGTTAAAAAATGTAGGCTTACATGAGAATGCAATTTTATTAAGTAAAGAACCATTTCATCCCACAATCTTACACTGTTATATGAAGGCTCAGGAATTCTTTTATTAATGTACTCAAAATGCTCTTCATGTAAAGGCATTATTATGTCTGACACCCCCTCATCCAATGACCCTTTAAGCTTGAAGCATAAACAAGGTACAGGCTCAATATTTGTTTTAATAACATATCTAACATACTCCTCAAAAGAAAACCTATTTGGGCTTGAAGAACATATAGATATTGGTAACGGAGGCGATAAGGATCGATTACCTAACTACTTGATCAACACTGAAGAGTTTTTGATACCATGTAAAAATAACTCAAAAGCTTAAGTTGTTATGCAAAGGCCCAAGGATTCATTTTAGTAGTATCTCCAACATATAGGATTTTTCTTTTTCAAGTTCTATTAGCTCACCTACTGAAGTATTTATCAACAGTTACCTTTCTTGCTTCTGCCTTCAAGAGGTTCTGCTTGTCAAGTGCATGGAAGCTTTCGACAGTATTAGTATTGTAAAGTATGCCTGGAACAGAGCACCTATTCCTATTGCCACGGCTAGTATCTGGAGCCAATAAGGACTCACTTGATTCAGAAGGTAAGGACTCAACTAAAAGAGTTAAATGGTTTGATACTTGAGAATGTGAACAAGGAGCATAGAATCCTGCAGTGAGGGACAGCATCACAATATTATTATCCTTACAAAAAATCGTTCAAAATTGCAGCTTTAAAACTTGAGAAAGAAGAACCAGCATATGACAAAAAAAAAAAAGGGATCGCACTTATCAAGAGTAAATCCTAGTTTTTAGCATTAATCATAAACATGACCAAAGTAAAAGAGTTGTTGTAATATGCTTTTTTTTTTTTTTTTTTAAATTTCCCTTTATTCAAAAGAAAAGAGTAAAGCAAAGAGAACAACCATTGATGGGTATTGGAGAATCATCAATGCCAAGCTTGTTGAGCTTTAAAGAAGACAATCTGTGCCAGAATCCTTCATCGATTAAGCTCTGCATCGGTGCGAATTGCAGTAAAGATCCCTTCTGGGTGTGTCCCGCCATGGCTATTTCCTCCTTCGCCTTCTTCTCCTTCTTCTCCCAATTTCAAATTGAGTGAAGTTTCAAATCAAGAATCTGAATTGGACTGACATACGGCTACTTCTAAACTTTGTAGTCTGCAGTTTCGACAAAGCGAAATCTTCGGAGGAAGAGGGATTTTGCATCCAACGCGAATGATTCCTTCGTGCTCGCGGGTTTGGATTCGGGTTTACGTTCAGTCAATTATCTATTTATCTCCGATAATTAAATAGGATGATCAAGCTGCTTAAGATCGACATCAAGATCTTATAAGATTCTTCGACCTTAAAAAAATACACATAATTTGCTAAACACTTAATATATTTTAAATATTCACACATAAAGTTTATTCATAAAAAAAATAATTAATATTTTTACATAATATTTTTATCACTTAATTAAATTTAAATACATCAAAATATATTTATTTTATTTTTCATTTTTTATTAAATATACATGTAGATAAAGTATTTAATAATATAAAAATCATTTATCAACATAAAATTATTTAAGAGTTGTCATATTTTAATAAAATCGTAAGATCGATAATAAAATTGTAAGGTCGATGAAATGTAAAATCGTTAGATCGATGGTAAATTTAGATGTTACTTAAAACTATGATCAATAGGTCTAAATAAAATAACAAAACCGTAAGATCTTAAGTTTTAAATCAAGATCTTGGCGACATCAATAATGATTGTTTTTAGAAGTATATTGTATACCTCATCATAGGGATCTCCTTGAGTTTTTCTGTCTTAATTAAAGTAGATTATTTTATTTTGTATTTAGCAAAAATACCAAAATTTTTTAATTTTATTTATTACATAAAAAAATGTTTTAAATTAATAAGTAAACAATTTAAAATCACAATCAATTGTTAACGATTTGGTTTTTAGATTAAAATAACGAGTGAACAAGCAGTTTGGTCCCTGAATTTTACAGATGCTAGCAGTTCAGTCATTGAATTTACGAAATCGTACAACTCGATCCTTGAATTATGCTAAATCGCTGCAAAATGGTCCTTTTGTCGAGTTAGCATAACTCAGGGACTAGGTTGTACAATTTTGTAAATCCAATTTCGTAAATCCAAGGACCATTTTGGCACGGGGACGAAAGGACCACTTTGTAGCGAGTTAGCATAATTCAGGGACCGGGTTGTACAATTTCGTAAATCCAAGGACCAAACTGCCAACACCTGTAAAATTCAGGGACCAAAATGCTAGTTTACTCTTAAAATAATGATCATCGTTCATCTCATACTCTGTCTATATTACGATTATGATTATTCAATTTCTTCAAAATATTTCATAAAAAAAATATTCTTTAAAATAAATTTTAGACAAAAATTTGACTTTTAGACCATCTAATTTTTATTGAAGGCCAAAGTCTTATTTTGGTCCCTCTGTTGTGCTCATTGTTCCAAATAGGTCCCTCAATTATTTTTTGTTCCATATTGGTCCCTCAGTTATCTAAAATTTGTTAAAGTTGGTCCCTCTAACGTTTTTCATCCATTTTTCCGTTAAAAAAAGAGGAAAAATAAGCTTTCATCCCCCAAAAGTTTTATTTTCTTATATTAAGGTCCTTTTCTTTTTATAATAGGATCAAAACGTAAGAAAAGAAAATAAATTAAGATTTTAAGTGAATTTGTCTAAAAACACAAAAGTTTTTTCTCTCTCTCTCACCTCTCCCTCTCTCTCTCGATTGAAATAAAATATTTTACTAATATTTAGGACTAATTTGAACATTTTAAAACATAAAGGACCAAAATAAACATTAGGGCATACATTTAGGACAAAAATAACCCTTTGTTCCTAAAAGTATAAGTGATTACTATTTTTAAAATATCATTATAATGGACTTTACATGTGGTGGACATAATTTCAAGTTAGGTAAAATAACATTTTCGTCTGTAATATTAATTTTTAATTTTGTTTTCAATGTTTCTTAACGTTAATTTTATCCTAATATTTCATATTTTGGTCAATTTTATTAGGGTAAATTACACTTTGGTACCCTGTTCTATGGAACGATTTCACTTTGGTACCCTGTTTTTTTCAAAAGTGACACTTTAGTACCATGTTCTTTGCACCGTTAACATTTTGGTACCCTGATCTTTCAAAAGTGACATTTTGGTACCCTTTTATTCACACCATTAACACTTTGGTAACCTAAATAAGATAGAACAGGGTAACAAATCATGAAAGAATAAGGTACCAAAGTGAAATCAGTCCATAAAACATGGTACCAAAATGTTAACGGTGCAAAGAATAGGGTACCAAAATGTCACTTTTGAAAGAATAGGGTATCAAAGTGTCACTTTTGAAAGAATAGTGTACCAAAGTAAAATTGATCCATTGAACATGGTACCAAAGTGTAATTTAATCATTTTATTATTTAATTTTGCTTTGACAAAATATTGATGATAAATTTGGTTTGACTAATACAATATACTATAAAATTAATAGAAAAAGACAATCCTAACTCATCAGATTAAAAACACAATAAAGTTTGAAAATTGACATATCGTATGACAAGAGAAGAGAATTTCAAAATTTAAATTTTGAAATCTGAAAATGAGGTTGTAGTCAACTCTTTGCATTAAAAAGACTCAAATATACAAATAAGGTTTATATCATTTTAAAAAAATTCTAAAATTTGAATTTCAATTAAAAAAACCACAATTATCAAATAACAGAATTAGTAAAAGTATATAAGATGAAT
This sequence comes from Chamaecrista fasciculata, assembly GCA_003254925.1. Classification (NCBI taxonomy): domain Eukaryota; kingdom Viridiplantae; phylum Streptophyta; class Magnoliopsida; order Fabales; family Fabaceae; genus Chamaecrista; species Chamaecrista fasciculata. The sequence continues at coordinate 130,958 of QANZ01007536.1, forward strand.
TTTGGTCAAAAAAATAATATATAAGATGAATTATATAGTCTCAAAATAATTATAATTCAAACATTATATAAACAAAAAAATAACTAAATTTATATATAAAAAAATACGTTAATGTAAAAATATAACGCGTGCAACGCATGCAAAAACCACTAGTGTATATATATATATATTAATTCTTTACAAGTATTCATAAATGTTTAATTCTCACAGACAATTTTTAAATAATTAAACACTACAATGAACATTTTAGTCATCTTCCTTCAGTCAGTGGTGATGTTTGATAGGTGCCTTGGCCAAGTCTAGAAGAGTGTAAGGATAACATCCTTTTCCATAAAAGCATTCCTTTGTTGCAATCTCATGTGAGACTTCAGTTTGATGTTTAAATCTATCAAACAAATGGTACTTTGATCTATCAGGACAAATAGGCATTCCTTCTATGTAACAAGGTTCATTTATGTTTGTGATTCCTGCACATGTAAGAATTCATAATCAAGATCTTTTCCATTTTTTTTTCTTAGAAATTTACAAAATAAATTTATTTTATATAGAGAATGACATGTCAAGAATAGACTTCAAATAAACTTACCATATTTTTCATGATTGTCGACTATTTTCTTGAATACGATGTATTTATCATATATTGTAAATAATGATCCAACGAGTTTGGCTTGCAAGTCTAGTAACCTTCCAGGAAGCTTGTCATCATAGTATCTTGATTCACATGTTTTTGTATGATTAAATAGCTCGCATTTAGAAATTCCAAACACCAAAAACTTTCTAGCTCCAAGATTGTAAAGTGTCTATCAAAGATTTCAAAAGAAAAGAAAAATATCATGTTCTCCATAAAGATAACCTATAGATTGTGTTAAACTTAGCTTAAACCTCTATATATATCATATGACATATTACAGGAAAGAGTAGAATGAACCTTGATATGTTTTGTGATTTCATCAAGGAGGTAATCTGCAAAATTTTCAGGAGTGACGAAGTCGTCCATGATGTGATTGTTTGAAACATTACTATAATCATTTACTCCGATATACATAAGGTATATGGATTCGGCTAAGTGTTGTTGCAATTTCTTTTGATCCGGAATTGCTTTTGGAAGATCCTTTGTTGCAGTTAAGGTGAAGTATTGAATTTGTTTCAATAGAGATAAGCATTCTCCCTTCAACATAAAGTAAGAAGTTGTTAGGGACTAAAAATATTATTAATAACACAAAACATTTATTTTCTAAAGAAAATGCAACACCAAATTAATATTCTTGAGAAGGTTCAGTCTCTTACTACTCTACTCGTGCTTAAGATTCCACATGCTCCTGATGCATAGTTTATTCCAGTTGTTATTTGACTTCTTTCATAATCAGAGAGGTTCAAGTACGGTGGTGGCATGGGTAATCCCAGAAAAATAGCTGAAAATATATTGATAAACATTATAAGTATTATATTTTCTTGATTCCAATTGTATTTGTCTAGTATAAGCGATCAATTAGATTTGAATAATTAAGAAACTCACCAGTAAAATCGGCTCCATTTTTACCATTTGTGTGTCGACCGGTTATATTGTTAAAATCAATACCATAAGGCCATCTATTTGCATTTGCTATTGTATTTAGATGATTGTTGTTTCCAGAATCTACATTTGAATCACCAAAAACATACACTGCTGGTACCAAGGGATGTTTAGCATGAGCATATGCTATGAGGAACTGGTGTGCAATAAAGAAGAAAGCCAACAACAACATTGCTGAAGAATTTTCCATTTCTTTTTGCTTTTAGAATCCTTAATTGATGATGAATGATGATATTGGTATTCCATGATTATATATATATATATATATATGGCGGGAATTGTTAATATTGCTAGCAAAGAAAACAAAAACAAAGATGAGGACATTGAACTAACTAGGTAGCACACATAATTTATTAGCCAATTTTAGAAATGATGACGGAAAGTAATGATGTTCGTTTCTACGATTCAGTTTAAGGTATTTATCCAAATTTGTTTTTGCAACAACAAACAGTTTTTAAGCCAATTCAAAATGTCTGAGTTTTAGATCAAGAAAACTAAATTTATTTTTCAAAATTTAATAATTATTTTCTAAATAATGCTTTATATTATATTATCAAAGTAATAGTAAAGTTTTAATAAGTATATATATTAAATGTTAAAATTATAATATTATGCATGTTTAACAAGATTTATTTTTATAGGAGAGGCTAACTAGTAAATTAAACAGAGACAACGGAAAACTGATGATGTTCCCAACAAATTCCTAAAAGGCTAAAAGTAGAGGATGCTAAATTCATTACTCGAAACAAAAATAGATTATGATCACATAAATATACGTATCTGGAAAATGTGTTTTATAAGAAAGAAAATTCATCTCAGCATTTAACTTGACTGAAGACAAAAAAGAATAGTTTGAGCTAAAGAATGGAATCACATATGCGGCATGGCATAAAATGATCATTAAGTAAAAAGAACAGGGATATGAGTTTTCAATTTGAATTAAAATATCTAAGATCGGACATGAAAAAATAAATAAATTGAATATTTTGAATATTAGATAAAATACATATACATATACGAATATCACTAAGATATATAAAGGTGGAAGTACCCTCAATGCCCCTAAACTATAGGGGTAGTTTTCAGGTACTTACTCGTAATTATTTTGTGGTTAAATAGATTTTAAAATTATTATATTTGACTTCATTATACTTCAAGGTCTAACATTGTTTAAATCATTAACGTAACTGTTGATGTGCCAATTGAAAGTTTAGCGAGTACCCCAAAGCCCTAAGAGTACAAATGAGTCAAATATAAAAGTTTAGGGATACAATTGATACCAAAAGAACAAGAAAAAAGTCATCAATTATATCGGAACAACGAGCATAACAGAGTAATCAAAATAGGACTTTAGCCTTTAATGAATTAATGCATCAATCACTAATAAAGAAATTTTTTTTTAAAATATGTCGAGTTATCTCAAAATAATTGTGAATAATATTTTTATTATGTTAAATTGGCAATAATAATAAAAAAAAATATATATTGTAAATTGTAAATTGTAAATGTAAATAAATAAATATATTTATATATTAAAATTTTCTTCCGTATTTTAGATATATAAATTATAGGATAAATTACAAATTTTTATTTACATGTAATTTAAACTTTGTTATGTAAAAACTTTTCAAACTAAGAAATATATTTTAAAAAATTAATTTATTAGATAGTAACTTGACAATAATTTGAATATATAAATAATAAAAATTTTATTCATTATAAAATAAAATTTTCATTTGATATTTTTTTATCTTAATATTCAAGTTTATGATTATATATATAAAATAATTAATACATTATAAAATAAAGTTTTTAAATATGTTTATTGAATTTATATAGTTAAAAAATTTTCATCAAAGGGAGAGAAATTATTTTTAGTAATAAAAGTATGATATTAATCATGTGTATAAAAAATAAATTATTATTATTGTATTAAAATACTAAAGAAAATTAAAAGTAAAACTTTTATTATAATAATTTATAAAATTAAAATGTAGAAAATAATTAGGTGGTAAATAATGTGATAGAGAGAGATTATTGTAGGTGTTTGAAAAGTTGGCATTTAACTGGCTTTTGTAGGCCTATTAATTTAGGCACTAACAATATATTTAATAGTCACTTTATAGACAAATTGATTTAAATGATATGTTTGTCATAGTATGCTAAAATGAATAAAGCCCTCAAAATTAAGTAATTGTGGAAAAACTCTCTGAATTTTCAAAAGTGACAAAAGATCTCATGAATTTTCAATTTTGTGCAAAATAACTCATTTTATTACAATTTTCGTTGAAAAAAATCAATTTTTCTTTCTCATTCTTTGTACTATTAATTACAATAATAGTTAACTTTTAATTTTGATCAATATGAAATGAAAAAATAATCATAATACAAAGAAAATTGATTTTTTTTTATTAAAACTCTTAACGAAAGGGACTATTTCCACAAAATAAAAAGTTTGAGGAGTATTTTGTCATTTTTCAAAGTTTAGAAGTTTTCTTTGGCAAAGTAACCAAAGTATAAAGGGAATCTCTACATTTCAGCCTAATTATATTTAAATGATAACTCTTCTTTAATTTGGACCTCAAAATTCATTTCTAAGTTTATTTTGTGTCTATTAAAGCAAAATTTGCTAGCTAACTAGGTTTAAAATAGAAAATACACTTCAAAAATATCAAAGCCTAATTGTCATTAAACCGCAAGAAAACCCTGGAGATGCTTTTGAAAATTAAGAAGATTAAGCCAACTTTTTCTATTTCTAGAGTAATCAAATTATTATTCCTAGCTAGCTTTAACGATTTCAAAATAACTATTTATAGTTGAAGAACAATTGAAAAATCTTAAAATGAGTTATATGTGCAAGTTGTCTTCCACTGTTATTTCTAATTAAATTGACCTACTTTACTATATTTTTCTTTATCAGAAATCTCTTTTAGGTATATAAATTCCTAGGACGACAATATCATACACAACATAAATTGAGGCCCTTCCATATTCAAGAAGATCATATGGCAAATTCTAAATTGTTGTTGGTTTTCTCCTTCATTGCACAATATGTTCTCACCACCAATGCACATGACAAACACCCAATGGTACCATCCATGTATATCTTTGGTGATTCAACTGCAGATTGTGGAAACAATCACCATCTAAATACACCAGCAAAGGCTAATTGGCCCTATGGTATTGATTTTAACAACAAAACAGGTCGATTCAGTAATGGCAAGAATGGAGCTGATTTTATAGGTAAGTCTCTTTTTGTAGATTATATAAAAACATTTTTTTATTTAATTACATTTACATTAAAAAAAGGGCAACAACAACCATAATATCAATATTAGGATTTTTGGGGGAATCTGAAACTATGACATGTGATTGTAGCAACAAAAATTTTAATTGAAACCATTGGTCTATATCTCAATTATTGATTGAAGACTCAAATACATGACTTTTATGTTTTTTGAATATATCACCCAAATCACATATAAAAAATAAAATGCATTGTTTTTTCATTACAGCTGAATATTTGAACTTACCGGTGCCTCAACCATACTTAAATCTCTCTGATTCTGAAAGAAGTCAAGCAAATACTGTGGTGAACTACGCATCAGGATCATGTGGAATCTTAAACACCACAAGAGCAGTAAGACAATGATGTTTCTCATTATTTTTATCATGTGTTCTCTTATTTAGATATATGTTTCTTTGTTTTGTCCTCAATGTTTATTTATTTAGCTTCTAATCATCTTCAAATTACTACACTATTATAAAGGGAGAATGTCTATCTCTATCACAACAAGTTGAATACTTCACCCTTACTGCGACAAAGGATCTACCAAAAGCAATAAAGAATCCAAAGAAATTATGCCAGCACCTTGCAAAATCCATTTACCTTATTCTCACTGGAAATAATGATTATGTCCCTTTTGTGAATCAAAACATCACAGACAAATTTAGTCCAGAAGACTTTGCAGATTACCTCATCGACGAAGTTGCAAAACAGATCAAGGTTCGTTTTAATGATTATGTATTTCACTATATGTCAGAGGGTTGGGTTTCACATTGCTATATGTGACATATCGACATTAGGTTTTACAATCACAAGTTTGCAAGAGACAAATATCTCTCCATATTATCATATATTGGAAAAAAATTAAGTTCAAACTTTGAGAGATCCAATCAATAGTTGAGTTGACCTATTCTAAGTTATATTTGAATCATTTTCAGATACTTTATGATCATGGTGCTAGGAAGTTTATGGTGTCTGGCATTTCAATTTGTGCACCACATAATTATACAACAAAATTTTGCAATCCAAGATACTATAGTGACAAGATACCTCAAAGGCTTCAAGACTTACAAAAGAAACTCCCTGGCTTATTATATTCCGTATACGATGGCTACGAAACATACAAAAAATTATTTGAGAATCCTGGAGAATATGGTAAGCAAACTAGCTAAT